>JAIUJO010001567.1:57500-100000 GCA_023846275.1 Vanilla planifolia | reverse complement strand
TTGGTTACTTGGATGAATTTAATTTTTATTTTCTCTCCATAAAGGAAGCTTTATAATTACACATAATAGCTAAGATTTTAATTTTTTTAATTTCCAATTTTTTATACTTTTAAATATATTTTTACTATATTATAATAATTGTTAAATTAGAGCTCTAATAGTGATCATTTAATGTTAAATTACATATTAATTAAAAAAACTTAATTTTTTTTATTTCAATAGTTGTTGTAATTATAAACTTTTTAGTGAGTACAATTTATTTTTTCTGATTGTAATATTGGATAAAGTATTATTAGAATTTTAATTGATTTACATATTTGAAATATTTAAAATTACGAATAAGGTTATGTTTAATTATTTTTGAAAAAATGTTTTAATGCACAAGTAATTTAACAATGCAATATGTTTTTATACTTTCAACATCAATGTTTTAAAGTAGGGCACATATTTTTTATATTATAAATTTGCTATTGGCTACGTCTAGACATTTCTCAAGGTGATTTTGTAAAATGAAAGTTTTTAATGATACAGTGTACAAACAAAGTTCAACATCATAAATGAGAGATTATGCTTATGATTTTCTTGCTTCTCTTTCCATAATTTTTTTTATTTATGATGTATATTATTTATTTATATCTCACTTTGCTTTAATTATTTGTTTATATAAAGGAAATTAAACATTTAAAAACTTAATGGTTATTTTATAAATTCAAAATATCAAGTTATTTTAATAACTAAAATATAATAAATTTGAAATATAAACTACCAAAAATATTTAAGATAATTAAAATATTTCTAATTTTCTAACTAACAACATAACTATCAAAAACCCATTTCATAATAATGTGAACTTTGGAGTTATTTTGATATAAAAAATGTAAGAGTGAAAATTAAAATTAAAAAAGAAACATTCAAATTAACAAAAATTTCAAAATGTCTTTAAGAAAAAAAAGTTTAATAATGCATGAATAAGAAATACAATTAGTCATTATTTTTCAAGGAATGTGTTTAAGAAGGAGGAAATTCTTTCTTCTCTAGACTAAGAGAGATTTATTAAGTAAATGAATGGTTCAATTTTTACTTTTTCTTATGTAATGTTTCTAATTTAGCTATAAAAAATGTAGATTACTTTTTTGCTTATGAATGCAAAGAAACTTACATGATCAGATATTACATTTTTTGCTTTGATTGTAGATATATATGGAATATGATATTAGAATAGCAATTTGATGATGTAAAGCATTTGTTAACATAGACATCACCATGTAAAATAAGTGAAAATCATGCTTAATTTTATGCCCTGTTGTTTATTTATGTTGGCTGCCTAAGCATCTATGCATTAAGCATAGATTATCATGATAATTGTTAAAAAATGAAAAATCATGAAGATCAAAGTTTTATTTAATATAACCCTCATAACCTAAACATAATGGCCTTGTTTTCTTATTATATGTCACTAATAGTTAGGATCCTTAATACAATTCTTCTTCTTTCTAAGTAGAATTATTGTTTGATAGTATAGATTGAATATATTTACTTCTTGATTATTTGCAAGAATAGACAATAAGTTTTGTGCCTTGATAAATATAGAAATTTGTAAAATATAGGCTTTATTATATGTTTTTCATTTAAACTTATTGTTTGAATGTATTTTCGATGTGAGGCACTATGATTGTGCTTACAATTACTCACAAGTTTAGTTGGTAACATGAAATGTTATTAATGGTACTTTATTGCTAAAATCATAGGAAAAAATAAAATGAAATGTAATGTGATATATGTTATACCATAGATTATGTAATAAAAAAGTTAAAGGCACTTGGAAATAAATAAAAAAATTCTAGATAATGTTGTAGCTAGCCATTTCTTTGTTTAGGGTCCACTTCTGAAGCATGGAACCATAGACTTAGCTAAGTTATAAGAGGCATTGGTTCAACCTTCAATAGAACCTAAATGGATTCCAAGGTGTGTGTCATTCTTGCTTACTAGTTAGAAAACCTTAGAGGGACTCAGTTTAAGTCACATGATGACACTCTTGATGGTGATCTAAGGAATATGTTAAGGCTTTGGAGAGGCCTTATTATTATTATGATGATTACAGTTTTCCTTAAAATCTTAAGGGTCATAATGATACTTGTGTGGATCGAGGCTGAGTTGTACTAGCTATAAGTTAAATATATAACCTAAGGATAAAAGCTAAGCCATTATGAACTCTATGGTCAACTTAGATATGAAAGATCCAAAACAAAGTGGGGGCAAGATTAAATATTAGAAAAATGGGCTAAGAACATCCAGATAGCTAAATTAGGATTTAATAAGAACCCCAAGTCGTCTAGATATAATCGACTCTAAATTAATAACACTCTCTATGGAGATAGAGTTGTCAAGAACCCCACACCATTGGTTAGTGTTAATTAAATGTGAATGGTTAAGCCTATAAATGGAGTGTCAATTTCATGGTATGAAATTTTATAATTTGTAGGAAGCCATTATATGAATAGCCCTAAAAAGAAACAAGTGCACATTTCATTCCACAAGAAATACCATCGTGTGCTTTGTTGTATTGGGGACTACTTGTGGTTCATGAAGACTCTTAGAATCCTACATGGATGCCCATGTGAGTATCATTGCCATGTCAAATACTGTATTACATTATTTGAAAGAAGCGACAAGGATTGTCATGATTTTTGTGTATAAAAAGGTGCATTATATTATGGAGTAGATGTTAAGTATCTGTTTGTCATAGTGTAAAGAAATACATGTTGAATTAGTTAGTAAAAGATGATATCCTTTTGTTATTTGGAAACTAATGTCATTCATTCTTGAGATTTATTCTATTGTTACATTCATAATTCATATTAGTGTATAATAATGTTATAGTATGGCTGAAAGTTTTCTTATTGAGCCACCAAACTCTCCCATTTATATCAAGATCAAGTTGTTAAAATTTGAGTAACACTCGAGCTAAAGATTATCAGAGTTAGTGAATTAATTGAGCAATTTATGTTATTTACTTCATCATGAATAATAATAGATTTGGTAATTTTTTCTCATTAATTCTATTTTTTTAGATATAGAATTGTATTTGATTATGTTATTAGACTTGGTTCTTGTTAGTTATTTTTTTCTATCAAACTTAAGTAATTATTCATGATATTTCCTTAGGTTAGATTAGAATGGAGTGGTTTTATTGATTTCGTAGATATTTTATTTATGTATTGGTATTGTGGAAGAAAAAAATTATTGGATTCCTTGCATAATAATATTTTTCTCGGAACTTGCAAGTACAATATGATAATATGATATTTTATAATTTGGTTGCACTCATGTTTTTTTAAACAAATTTTAGGCTTGGTAGTGTAAGAAAATTTGAGAGTTAGGCTGAGGCAATATATATATATATATATATATATCTGTGTGTGTGTGTGTTTGTGTGTGTCTATGTGTGGGTGAGCGGTTTTGTGTATGTGTGTGTGTGTGTTTGTATGTGCTTGTATCTGTGTGTATATAATTGAATCTTTTTTTATTAATAAGAAGTAGTTATATAATGAATTGAATATAAATAATACAAGTTTATTTTACTTTTAAAGGTTCATTTTGTTATATTATAAAATGGTGAATGCTGTTATCATGATGGTCTCATGAACAATCAAAGATAATTTGATGATAATAACCTAATTATGTGAGGTTTTAACATAATCATAAAGCTTGGATATATTTTGTCTAGATAAGTGATGAATAGGAGCTTCAAAAAGATGTCAAAAAGTTTTATAAGCTTCATTTTATGATGTTAACTCCTAACCATGATACTTTTTTGATAGTAATAAGACAAAATATTTTTGGTGAATTTGGTAGAGCAAATTTTTAAATTTTAGATAGTTAATGTGTTTCTTCATAGAAGATGTTAAAGAAAAACACAGTAAATATTAAATGTCATGAAAATCATCTTGGTTAAAGTGACAAGCCATCAAAACAAATATTTTGAATAATAATGTCATGATTGTCTTAAGAATCACTTTTCTTAATTTTTTTTATTTTTGTTTCTATAACAATTAATTAAATTTAAAACATAGGAAAAACTAATTCTACTAGAATTGACTAATCTAAACATATGTAACAATTTTCAGGCATGGAGCATTAATGTCGAACCTATTCATTACAATAATCAGACCAAGGCATCACTCCTGAGCTTAGATAGTAGTATCCTAAATAAAGGCACTAATCACTACATTTATGAATTAATTAATCATGTTATTGGATGTGTTGTGACTTACTCATGAACAAACTTGATAACACTTATCATGAAATCAAGCTACTTTTAGAGCAAACAAAGTGTCTTGTAAGAAGAAAAAAATAGGAGCAAATACATCATTTGAGACTAAAGTTTAAAGCTTTTTCCTTGCAAACTTCTAAATTACTATGGTCATTTGCGCTATCTAATCATGTAATTTTACAATAAAATGATCATTGCTACTATTGCCCTTTTTAAACGATGATTCTACTCATTGTCCAATCTCTCCATTAAACGATTGCATGGTCCACATTTAATATACAAGTAAAATTAAATCTTGTCTTTATATCATAATTTAGAATTAGCCATTCATATGAAATCCAAATTTTTAAACTACTCTAGTTTTTTCATAAGACCGTTTTGCAGTTTTCATAACCAAGTGCTCCAAGTTTATTTTAATCTTGTCACTCCCACACAATGGCAACTTTTTTGATAAATATTTACTAGGTTTTATAAATTTTATTTAAATAATATTAAGTTTTTAATTAAAAAACATCTATTTATTAATAACATCAAATGGTTAGTTTGTTAAACACTTTTAGCCATTAGGAAATAAATTGGGTAAATATTGATCAAAATAAATTGATGAAATTTTTACAAAATTCAAAAGAAACATTTTAAGTAATGATATTGAAGGCATTAATAGCTAGTGCTCATTGTTGCCCCTATACATTATGTCCTTCTTCACCAATTCATTATTCCTTCTTAAAAACATCAAAGTTCTCATTTCCTCTTTTTTCTATTTGATAAAATTAAAATACTTGTGCCTTGTTTAGCCTCCGTTAAGCATAGGAATTACTTTGCATAAATTTTAATTGCCACTTTTCTTTCCTCTTCTTATAAATCTTACTTCATTATAAGGCCTTTGTAGTTAGTGTTTTTTCTATTTAATTATTGTGAAAGTTTAGTATACTCATTGTTTGGCAAAAGTCTTATATAGATTTTTTTTAATATCATTTTTTCTAGGAGTGGTGTACGTTTGACTTGAGGATGAATAACCTAAACAATGCTTAAGTACACTTTAAAATTCTTGTTAACCTTCCTATTATATAATTTCCTTAAAAATTTATTATTAAATAAAAATTATAGTTATTTTAAACGAAATTTAAATTTTTTGAAAACTAGTTTTAGATATTTGTTTAAGCTTATTGCAAAATTTTTTAAACATTTCCTTAAAATATTTTTGTAAGAAACAAATTTTATTTTTCTAATAATTCACCCATTCTCTTATTGAACTACTCTTCACATGATGAGAAGAGATCATTTGCGTAAGATGAATGTACAAAACTCAAATGAACTAAACTGCGTAATTAAAAGGAAGCAACTTAATGAAGCATAAGCAAAACTAGTTGATATTTGAAATGAAGAGTTAATAATATGGAGAATATATGGCAAGCTTGAATAATAAACAAAGAAAAATAATAGTAAACTTGGAGAAATTTTTGGTTTTTAAAATCATAAAAAGGTTTATTTTGACACAAGTCTCAAAAGAACTTCACAAACAAACATCAAAGTGACAGTGAGGTGGTAGCATTTTTCAAGTTTGTTTTAGCATGGTGACACTTCCAACATGACTTTAGGAACATGTTGTGGTAAATATGATCCTCTCCTTTATTGGATATATGTCATGTGTGCATTAGCCTCATGGTTTTTCTTTTATGTTGAATGTGGGAATGTTTTTATCCTCACTAATCATGATAGCACTAATCTCTTTTTTAAAGTGTAAACAAAAGGTCATGTTTGATGATGATGTCTCTAAAAAGGTTGCCCCCTTCAAACTCACTCAAATAGGTAACATTTTCAATTGGAAGACCAAACATGGAATTTCAAAGAATAAGAATTCAAAACAATTTTCATCTTTTGAATCTATCACAAAATGGTAAGCATGTGTTCTTATTATTTTCACTGAAATTGGAAAATATTTGATGTTGGATGTACAATCTTTGGATTACTGTAGTCTTTCAAATGATGGTCCTCAAATGGTTCCAAATTTTTAGCTCAATACTAAACCTTTGTAAGCTTTAGTGTAGATCTCATTAAAGCACATTCCAATAACCATGGTCAATAAGTAAGCTCTATTCTCAATCATGTTAATAGTTAGCAAGTCCTTAAAAGAAATGCAATGACAATAAACTTAATAAGACCCCATGGGGCTCTGGTCTTCATTTTGGTCAAACTTGCTAAAAGACTTCCTTTATGTATTGGAATCTCCAGAAAGACTAAGTGCAAAAATGGATTACTAAAAAAAAGTTAACTAATGAAAATTTTCCCAATTATTATTGAAGAAACTATAAGAAAGGATTCTCAATGGTCTAATGCAGGCAAGCAAAAAGCTCTAAACCTTTATGTGTAAGACATGAAGAAGATGAGACAATTCCAATTAATGAACTAATAAGTTATATGAAATTTCAAACTTTGGTAGGCATCAATGTAGAAAACAATATCAACACCCACTACATCACACAACATCAACAAAATAAAAAAAACATAATTGTGCTATGAATAATCTATTCAATGTCTACATGATCAATTTTGACTAGCAATTCTAAAGTAAGAGTAAAAAATATCAATCTAATTTGAAACATACGAAGGACATGTAGCTTAAACATCAAGTAGACATTCAATCTCTTAAACTCTCGAATACAGATCTCTAGGAAAAAGTAAAGGCTCTTGAGCTCTTTAAGTTAGACTCGAATAGCTTCGCAGTGGTTAATAGTAACAAGTTAATAAGAAAAGTCACTAAATGGAATGTTAAAATGATCATTTATTTAAAATTGGCTAGAAGAAGCTTTCAAGAATCTCAAAATATAAGCATTGTAGATTGTAATTGATAATGTCCTACTTTTCAACGCAAAGGATGTGGTTAGTTTTGTAGCCGCTTGATGCTTAATAACATGATTATATTACACAAAATTAAGTTAATTGTGATGATGGAATGCTTTGCAAGTAATATAGAAATGGACATTCTTTATAGAAGACTAAATTTTTACTATTGTGAGGCAACATTTCTAACAAAGCATATGTGCTTTAGTTACAATACTTACAATGCTAAAAATTGAAAATTAGGAATAGTTTCTTCACATGGTGATACATAAATGATGTGTTACCATTTTGTGTATGCCAACAACTCTTTTATTAATAGAATAGATATTTGGTGTGATTTATGATTGATGATGGAGTGCAATTGTCTTCCCTAAATGGAAGGGACACTCAAACCACTTTACTAAGGTTGAAAAATATAAACACCACTCTTGTGGGCAGAACCTTATTGAATCATGATTTGCTCAAAGCCTTCCTAAAATAGTGGCTCAACATATGAACAAGTTTTTATTATACCAAATGCTATCACTGATCATTTGTCCATCAATAATTAAATCTAAACAACTTAGATTCCTAGGTACTAGGATTGAAAGCATAGAATTGTCTCAAGTGTTTGCTTAGCATTGGAGTTTTCCAATTGCTTGACTAAGAAGGAGGGCCCAAACTTTCAAGTTAATGAGAACTAAATCCCACCTTAAAGAATGGAGTAAAATTTAATTTGATGATATATTTTTAAAGTTTGAAGAAAAAGAATAACATGTTGTGGAGAAGGTGAACAACTTTAAAGAGTTACAATTGTGTTATCAATGTTAGGACTAACAAATGTTAATATGAACTAAACATAATATTAAAATTGAGGAGATGTAAGGGGAAGACATATGAGAATACAAAGGGATATGTTTTCTGAATTCTAGAGGATATTTAGAATTCTGAATGCCACCAAAAATTACAAAATAAATATCTAAAATTCTTTAAATAAATTAAAAAATTAACTAAAAGCACTACAAAATTAATTACCTTCATTTGTTCTCAAACAAACACATGCCTTTCAGGCAGTAGTAATGGTGAAAGGTGAGGTAATGGGAAATGCACAATGCCACATAGGTTAATCAGTGCATCACTAGTTTCCAATTTCAATGAGTAGCATCGGTATGGAGGCCTTGACACTTCGAGTCCACTTTGGGTTCAATGCAAGTTGAAGACAATTAGCATGAGTTGATGAATCGCCACTGATGGTAATGGTAATGATGGCTGTCAAAGGTGGTTGATAGAAAAAAGACCCAAAACTAAATTTTAAGCCATTTCTAAATCTATTTTAAGCAAATTTTATATAGACAAACTTGTGAGATGGTTAAAGGGAGGGCCTATACCAATTAAAAAGATGAAAATCTCTAAAAAGTTTTTAATTATTCTTTTAGGAAATTAAACTTATCTATATATACAAATAAAATGATGTATTAATAAAAAAATAGAAATATGCAATAAATGAGGGTTTTTTATAATTGATCCCCATAATGATTATGATAACAAAAACTAATGAGAAGTATTGTGGCCAATCCTAATAGGGCTCCAAGTTCGATTAGAACTAAAACATCTTCAAGTTAAACTTTTACATGACATGCTCCATGTTATTGCATCAGATGTATGTGAGCTAAAAGATAGGTATTGTGCAGCTTAAGAATGGTGATAAAATCACAAATGTCTTGCACATAATATTCAATAATAAGCAAATGATGGATAATATATAGATACTTAAAGATCCAAGTGGGAGTTGGGTCTTAAAGAAGGAGTTAATTGCTAAAAATGTTGTAGATTGCTTAACATCTCTCTATTCCATACCAAGAAAATGGAGAAGTGCTTTGCTTTTTGATTCTTAGGCAAACTGAAAAGTAATATGATGCTAATTCAACTAATTAATAAGGAGAAAATAAAAGAAATTATTTTTAATGGATTCTTCATGTGCTTACAAGTTGGATGGGTTTGATGTTTTATTTTACAAGCATTCTGGGTCCAAATTTTAATATGAAATTTATTACTCTATCAATGATTTTATTATTGGTAGCATATCACCTAAAGAATGCAGTAGTGCTAAATAAATTTTTCTTCTAAAGATTAATTATAATACAACTTATAAAGACTTTTATGACAATTGGATATATAGTTTCTCAAAAATACACTATGTTCTTAGTAGCTAGCCTATAGTTTTTCCTACCCACAATCATCTCCATGGAGCAGTCAACTTTACTAAAGAACGGGATAACACTAAAATGATCTTACCTACATAAAAATCATACTCTCATAAGTGCAAACTAATGATTTAGATGAGAAGATTGAAGCTAATAGCTCTATTATCAAGCTAGATTTTAAGAATATGTTCAATAATATATCGTGAGAAAAACAAGTACTACAAATGTTTAACTTCAATAGTTAATTTATTAATCCAATCATGATTATATATAATATAAGCTAGTTGAAAGTTATTTTTAACAAAAAAGGAAATGGTTCAATCTAAATTCTCCCATTAGCTAAAGCATGGTAACCCTCTATCCCCTTTTCGTCTCCACCTTGTAGCTAAAACACTAAGAAGAAGTTTAAAAATCTACATATACAAGGTAAGGTGAAGCACTAGGCCACTCGAAGTGGTTGTCAACCATTGTCCCATTTTTTGCTTTGTAGATTACTTTATTCTCTTCTAAAGAGGTGACAAATGATCAATCAAAAATATCACATTATTCTTGTCTGATCTCAAAGGCACATCAAGTTTATAGATTATTATACAAAGGATCTTCTTTATTATATGTCCAAACATGAAACACAAGTAGGAGAACATCGACAAGGAGCTCCTTCAGAAAAGATACTATCTTCAAATCACTCAACTCAAAAGCACATTATTCAAAGGTAGGAAATAAGAGGTCCACTCAAAACACTAAATTGACAAAACATGCAAAAGAAAATACTCTTAGTGGGAGGTAGTATTTGTCAGTCATATCCTCTAACTAATAATACTTTATAACCTATCGATATCTTATCTTCTCAATCATATTACTAATTTTTTAGAAAGTATGATAAATGGTTTCGTTTGGTGTGATAATGATTTACAAAGCAAGCACCATTTGGCTAGCTAGAAAAAGATTAGTTTCCCCTACGAAATGTATGGATTACTAGTTAAGCAATTGTAAGATTTTAATGATTCATGTAATGTAAAGCTTTTTAATAAGGTCTACACCTCAAGAATTATCTATTTTATAAACATAAGTTGTAATTTCCTTAATAAAAAATGTTATAGAGCATGCTTATTGACTTGGAATCAAGTAAAGAGAATCATTCTCACTATTTTGTAATTTGTAATACTTGGAGCAAAATAGATAATGATGGCATCAATTACTAGACCCTCACCAAAGATGGTAAGCTCACTATCAATTCTGAATAAGATAAGCTTAGAGGTGATTAATTGCCTTAGTTATAAGTCATAAAAAATAATGTAGAATAATTGCCAACCTTATACAATTTCTCTACTTATGTGGGGACTCCTAAATAACTAATTACCTTTTGATAAGAACTTGAGAGACTTGAATTTGAATTTATAGACAAATGTTATTTTTTGTATATAGGAACTCTCAAATGAATCTTATGGAACTCATTTGAAATTAATCTTGGCATTAAACAAACCCACCATCATGATTTAAGAATGCTTCAACAATGGTGGAAGTGTAGTCACCCAAACTCAATAGCTATTAAGGTATTTAGTTTTTTACTATCTCTCGTATGCTAAAATATCTAGAAGATGTAAATTCAAAACAATTCGATGAGCAAATATTCCCTATTCCTTGATAGAGTTCAACATAATAGTTATGGTTTGAAATGTTGTCTAATTATCTAAAGAAGTTCAATAGATCCTCAAACAGTAAAAAATTCATTACTTCCTTGATTTTTTGAGATCAAGTGAACAATTAAAAAGTTGTTTAAAGCACTCCCCTAGTAAAGGAATTAGTCAAATTTAATTCTAAGTGATTGACTAGAGGGAACCAAGGCCTTATAGGTTGTGTTCATGTGGTTGGAAACTACTTGATAGAGCTATTAAAGCACTCTCAATTTACATTGTATCTAAAAAAATATATAAGTTGAAGCCATTGAAATACTATTTGGTTTAAACTTATGGGATAATTTGGGATTATATAAACGTCATTATGGAATCAAACAATTAATCAATCATTATAATGTTGCACAAAAGCATTGGAATAACTTGTAGCTTAATTCTACTAATTAGAATGAATCGATTTCATTACAACGCAGTTTAATTCTAACATATATTCAAGAAAAGAAATGTAGTGACAAACTAGTAGACTTAAATAGCTAATAATTGTATTCATTTGGTGGTTTAAGTTAAAAACAAATTCCAAAATTTTAGAATGTTTTCATTAAGCGTGATGTGGAGAGATGTTGGTATGGTGATCATAAGGAAAGTCATCCAACTAATTAGTCCATAGTCAAAGGCATGAAATGCATTCACATGATCATTAAGTTTGACTTGGATTTGTTCTTGGGGAAATTACTAAGTATTTTGGGCTAAATAGAATGAACTAAAATCTTGGACAACCACTAGATTTTATGATATAACTTTTATTTTAGCTTAAAAAATCAATTTTGATAAACTACTTTGGGTTCATATAACTCATGTGAAGTTAATCATGTTCAATAAAAAATGAGTGGACCTATTTTTTGTGGTTCATTTCATTGTAGGGAAACCAATGTTGATAAAATATCTTAATTTTAATAAATGATAGCTATTCTTCTTATATCTAAGATCATGACTTTTTTGTTTAAAAAATTATAAAAGTCCAACCCATTCCAATATATTCCAATCAAAACTAAACTTGATTCTAGCAAAAAATGCAAAAGAAAGGTCCATACAATTATGACAACTTTTGTAGTATTAATACGATAGCAAATTTGTGAATTAGGAAGCTACCTAACAAATTTAACATTCTTTTTAGGAATACATTGTGCAAAGAATGACAAAAAAGCCATCTGTTTGTCAACAATTTCTTTGTCATTTGATCTAATAGCAAATTTAATTGTTCATCAATTTTAGTTACACATGTTTCCATAGCCTAATCATCTTGTACAACTTTATCATAGCTTTGAATCATACTAATATGATCATTAATATCTAAACAAATAGATGACACTTATTGACTATTTCAACATGCATGGTTATAGATTTTATCACTGTATTGAGTTATATCTTACATCATAGCAATACAATCACTAGCTTAGTAGCTACCTAATGTGCAACTTTTAGATTGGTCCAAAAAAATTTAATAATGCATCAATAGTTAGTTTGGATTACTCCAAAGTTGAACAATTTCTTAGCATGTATAATATGATTCCTTATTAGCCTAGTATAACATTTCACATCGAGAGTACCATCGTCAATGAGTATTTTTTAATGTTGATCAATCAGATCTATCTTTTATGTTTCCTTTTTTGTCAATGTCATTCTAATACTACCACTCATTAGAAAGGAATAGACAAATATGTTGACTCTAATTGGTTTTTCGTACATCCTAAAATCATGAAATTTGTAAGTGTAGTATACCATACTTGATAGCAAGATTGTCATCACCTAAATATGTGGCATGGCACGAACCATTTCTTGAAAGCACTTTGATTTGTGTTAGATTATTTATTTACAAAAATGCAATAATACATTAATCAAACATATCCATTGAGGCACATTGTCTCAATTTTTGTTGTTCAGTTCCTCAATTAGCTTGGTTTACCGTTCATGAATCTTGTCATAAAATGTTTAGCAATATGGTTCTCATCATACAATATGATAAGTCCTTAGACCAAGGTCAGTCATTACACTCTTATGTGTTCTTATACAATTTCAATGCACAAGTTATGTGGAATCAATCATGGTCATTATAGATACCTCTATGCATTAGACTCATTCCAATTGATAAATTGAATTAGTAATATTGATACTTCAGTGAGACACTCCAAATCACTGAATAGTATCTAGTGAGCTTATGACATTCATGTGCATCAACACGTCAAAAACATATGGATGGTCATCTTCACACACACACACACACATATCAATAGCAGCCTTTAGAAGTCTTGATAAAAAAATAATGCATTTTAAGAAACTATAACTATTGTAACCTCCAATATGTAGAAATTCTTTTTTTCATAAATGAAATGGTAGAGAAATGGTCTACATAGCCTTGAAATGGTGGAAAAGATGGATAAATGATTTTAAGAGATGTTAAATACTTATAATAAACATAAATAGAACTATATAACTTATGATAATATAATTATCCACTAATGCAATTACATATCATCATTTAATTATTCATATTTTGAAAACCTCAAATTTTGTCATTATCACCAATAAAGCCATGTTATCATTAAGGAAGCTATAGGGATAATTTATGTCATTAACATAGCTTAAAAATATTATATAAGCTTTTGCTATCTACATTCATATAATGCAAAACATCATGTGTAAAATTACCCATTATTTCTTCTTTGAAGAGAAAATTGTAGAATTTTTTTACTTTAAAATTATGCAATAGGTTAAACTTCACCCCTTAAATAGTCATTGAGTTGTTATGTTTTAGCATTCAAAAAACATTAGTAAGGTTCAAACATAATAGCATTCCATACATCAATCAAATATTCCACTTGGAGACATACTAGTCTACTAAGGTTTAAGGCCATTCCAAGTTTGGAACCTCTACTTTTAGTGAGTCTATGAAATTATTCCTATTGTGGGAGCCAATTACAATTAACCGTTGTTTATTACACTTTTTAATTTTCTTTTTATAAATTTTTAGGTTATTTGTATTTATAATTTAGTTTAAGTTAATTGGAGATTGATTAGCAGCTTTCCAGATACTTATAACTTTAAATTCTATCTAGGACATTCTTATAGTAGTATGGTAATTTTATTAGCAAAAAACTTGTTTCTAAATGTCTTTCAAATGTCTTAAAATTGAGCGTTCGGTTGCTTTTTGCTACTACTCATTGTAATCTTTCTCCTTTACCACTACTAGTGTTGATTTGTTTGGCATATATGACCCACCTTGACTCTTTGAACTCATTGATCAGCTCAATACACACTCATCAACATTGATCTACAATCCATGAAATTTCCTAACCAATTAACACATGTCGACATGTTAGCTCATTCTGATCTCCAAATTAGACTTGGGGTGCAACTGTTTCTCTTTGCCTGTGTTGCACTAATCATATAATCCACCTCTTTGCCTCCCATTACACAGACACTTAAAATGCACATGCAAATTTGGGAGTTTCTTATGCCAAATTAGTTTTGCTTCATTTCAAGGAAAAGCTTTTACTAAATTCAAATTATGTTTTTTGTAATTTATAAGGACTTTTTGAATTCTAAAAGTGTACTTTAGAATTCTAATATGTGTTTTATAATATTCCAATAATATCCTTTTATTTCTTAGGCAAACAAATTATCATTGTATCTTTGACATCTTTGTAAAGAATGATGCTTACAATGTTGTAAGCAATGTAATTTGAATGAAATAATAACGTACTACCACTATGCTAGTTTAGTAGAAGCATGTTGTGTATATTCAATGTAATAGTGTGATTCTAGAGGTAACCTAGGAAGGAGAGTGAATGGATAATAAAATAAAGATCCTAACAAATTATTCAATATTCATAAGAGCAACAAATCTCTAAGAAAGGTCTCAATTACTTAACCACCACTTTTTGGAAATTAACAAGGTCATCTAAATTTCTAATTTTTCTTAATGAACAAGCGATTTTCTTATTTAGCATTCTAAGAAGTCTACTTGTGCACCATGATACTTCACCACTAACTTGAGTATTTTAGATGTTGGTTTTGAAACCACTTTTTCTTTAGGTTAACATCTCTTATGTTAATGATCAGTTTATGTTTTAAGTTTCTAAGAAAGCTTTGACTTGTATAATGATATTAGGATTTGTTATTGTAAACCAATAGAATCTTTGGTTAGGACTTTATAAGGATATGTTGCATGGACTTAAGAACCTTTCAATTATTAATGACTTAAAAATAGGTTTTAACATATCATCATATAATAACTTGGTATCAAAGGGTGCTTAGCTATAAGAAATTTGCATAATTTGTAATTTATCATTAAAGTAACATTTTTTAATTATATGCATTTTTAATAAAAAAAATATATTAAATAGTATATGAAAAAATAAAAAAATAAGAAAAGCTTATTTTCAAGTGTGAAGCTACATGTACTTATTTACATGTTCTTTTGTTAATACATTTAATTATTTTCTTGTTTTTTTTAACTTTATGATCTCAAATTACGAAACTTTTTTCAAACCTAATTATTTATGACTAGTAGTTCTATAAAATAATATAAAATATCTAATTCTCTACAAGTCAGCCATTTGTAAGCCTGATAATACAACTATAATTATAGAACTAATTCATTCTATGTAAGAGCAAAGAGAAACCTTAGTAACATGCGTAGACAAAATGGAACAATATAGTGAAAATAGATGTGCTGGAACTCATAGATTAAGTTGGTCTATGATAACTAACTTTGGAGTGATGGAAATATCTTTTGAAAATAAACCTAACCAAATGGAATTTCAACCTAGATGTCAAACCACCCCGCATACCCATGGTAGCTGACATAGTAGGGATAATGATCACTAGGTTAACATGATTAAAATAAGGGTAGAAACATTTGATGGAAGTTTAGACCCTTAAGTATATCAAATTTGGAAATTGAGAATACAATATTATTTTAAATGATATGATCTTAGTAAGCATAAAAAGTGCCAATTTATAAAAACTTAAGCTCATATCACATACTAGAATATTTATTTACACATTAAAAAATAATTTTTTGATAAGCAGGCATTACCATGATCATGGAAAGAAATCAAAATTTGCCAACAAGTTAAATATTTACTCACTTCTTATTTTGGTGAACTTTTGGATAAATACCAACATTTATCTTAAGGTTGAAAGAGTTCTAACACATACATTGCTAAGTGTGAGAATTATATGCTTTAATGTGGTGTCTTGGAACTAGATCAAGTAACTTTTTTTTTAATTTTGAGTTAGGCTTTGAGTGACTAATCAATTGAGTTATGCATAAGAAATATTATTAGTTTAGAAAAGGCATATAAAGTAGCTTATGCTTTAAAATATCAATTACTTGTGAGAGTTGGATTCCTTTCACCACTTACTACCCTAAAATGCATATCCCTAAATCCATTATTCTACTACTTGTAGTCTATAAACCAACTTTGTCTCTTCACAAATACTTCTAACTTATTGAATTCAATTGTTAGACAAATCATCAACTACTTCCACAATAGACTGTTATTACTATCACAAGAAAGGGCATGTCATAGCATAATATCCTAAAAAAGCCCTAGATGTAAACTAAAAAGAAGGAATGAAAGAAAGCATTAAAGTTAAGAAAAATGAGGTTATATAGCTAGATGAGGATGTTAAAGTAGAATTCCAAGTACTAGATTAAAGAATTTAATATATTGCACAGCCTATAATTATTATGAGATGTAGTTTGATTACACTATGAATAACAAAAAATTTGTTGGCAAACTAAAATATTTTGTACAATCCTTAGAATTAAATACTAACCTATAAGATTATTATAGATGAAAATAGTCATAACATTGTCATATTAGAGAATACTACCAAAAAGATAGGTTTAACATTCGTAGACCATCTCCACCTATGCATAGTATCGTCGATCAAATAAACGTCAATTTTTACAAAACAAATTATTGCATTCCTTCCAAGTTTGGTCAATATTTCAAGGAATTATGGTGTAATGCTATCCCAATGAAAGTAGATGATCTTATTTTAGAAAAAACTTGGTTATTCGATTAAGATGTTACCTTAAATGGAAGTGAAAATGCTTGCACTTTTGGATAATAAGGAGCCAAGATCACACAATATTTTTACCTCCCTCAAAAAGAATTTCTAACCTAAATACTCCAAAAAACAAAGATAAAGAGAAAGAAAAAATAATTTGTCATTTCACTAGGTGAGATTATGAGGGATATAATTAGTGGTAATGTTAAGTAGATTGTAAGAATTTATGAAGTCCTTACTGTATAACCACCCCACCAACAATGGTCTAACCCTTGTTAAAAGAATTTGTGAAGGTTTTCTTGATGACTAGCTAAATGCACTCCAACTACTAAGAGATATTTAACATCCAATTGATCTAGTTCATAACACTTCACTGTCACATTTACTAAATTATTGATTAAATCTATTATGTGACGAAGAAATTATTTGATAAGTAAATAGCCCATTCAAAACAATTTACTATGAAAAGTATTAGTGCATTTGCTGACATCACTTTGTTTTATCCAAAAAATGATTAAACTTGATGCATGCGCATAGATTATCATGTCATTAACAAAATAATGATTAAGTTTAGATTTCCAATTCATATGCTCTACGATATGTTAGTTCAAATATTTGGAGCCACCATATTTTATAATATAGATCTCAAAATTGGATACTGTTATGTTTGAATCTATCTATTGATGAATGTTATTTGTAGCAATGGTTTTTGTTTTGTACCATCCATATTTTTTAGAAATCATGACAATAATGTGCATGTTACTTTTCATTAATGTGTCCACCATAGTTGAAGCTCTTAGTGCATGTGTTTCTTTTAGTCACATTCCAATGTGCTTATCTTGCTTTATTTAAATTACTTAGATCATCCTTGTCCCATCAAATTTTCCTCAAAGTTTTTGTATCAAAAAATTTATTAAGTCGTACAACTACTTGATCCAATATTTTGAACCATTCAATGGGTGAGTAACAACAATAATAAACACGTAGCATCATTTTGATCCACATTCCAATAAAAAATTCCACTCCATGTTCCAATTTTACTATGTAGTCCACTATCAGGCTTACTCAAGTTCATTGAATAATGATTAGTTCATTTGTTTATCTTACAACAAAGAAATAGATCTAAAATACTAAAATGATTTATATAGTTCTATATGCACTCTTGTTGTGTGGCTTATCAAGATAAGCATGAGTTTATTGCAATAAAAATTTTTATATTTCCTTAAAGAATATTTAAAGAAATGCTTTAAACTAATTTCTCAATAAACTTGAGTAAATATTTAAAAGTGATTATTAACAAATGTTAATTTTTTTAAAACATATTGATTTTATTTTAAAATAGATTTATTTTGTAATTAATGAAAATTATGAAAAAAATCAATAAAAATGAAAAAAAATATATTCTTAAATGATTATTAGGTATTTTGATTTAAAATCAAACCTACACCTACCCTTGATTAAGAATCAAATAAAAATATAGCAATAAATATAAGTCTTTCGCTACAAGATTATTTCATTTAACTCTTACAATAATAAAACAATAGAAATAAGCTACTATGGTCTTATAATATAATAAATTTGAAAAAAAATAAAATAATTCAATAACACAAAATTGAAATTAATACAAATAAAAAGCAAATGATTGCAAAATACTTAATGAGATATAAGTGTTTTAATTGAAACCATTAAAAAAAACATTGCAAACTTCATTGATTTGAGAGACACAACGCAAGGAATGAGAGTGAGCACGAAGTGCTAATGACTTGAATGTCATTTCATAATTTTTTTTAAATTGTGTAAAAATTTAATTAGTTAATGTTTTTTAAGAATTCACTTAGTTATACATATCTTTAATTATTGGTAATATTTCCCAAGTTGATTAATTAATCATTAATAATAAATTATAAAAATCTCAATAGTTCAAAAGAACTATTAAATGAGCTATTATATTTGAGCTGCTCCATAGGAAGCCTCCTTAACCTCTTTATACCAAAATACATGATTAGTTGAATACATTAAATAAGAATTATTTAAAAATTAGGATTTGATCAGGACTGTTATTTTAGAATTGGGATTTGATGTTTGGATCACCAAATTATGCCATTTAATGGTAGACATAATATGTGTTTAAAGGTGGATGTGAATACAATTATTTGATCACATAATTATGCAATTAAGTGGCAGAATATCTACAAAAATTCTAATTACGTGAAACTGATACAGGTTTTTGCCCTATATTACATGAACAATGGACCATTATGGCTTTATATGAGTTTTCCTACAATACTTAATAAGTGTATTGTTTGGTGTTAGCTACCCCTAGTTCACTCTAAAGTACTTCCTTTATTACAAATACATTCTTGTTTAATTAAATATGGATTTATGTGTTATATGTTGAACTACAATTGCATGAAGATAAAAGACGTATTTTGTTTGGTTACCCTTGTGTTAGAAGTGTCAAGCCATAAATACTAATCATTTGGTCATAATAGACTTGATTTGAGTGAATGTATTTAGTTTTAAAAAATAAGGCATGCATTTTTCAAGATAATAAATTAGGGGTCTTCAAAGTACCGTGGAGAATTCAATAAGATTCAATGATAAAAGATATATGCATCCATTTTGCAAAAAAAATTATTACAAAATAGAATACAAGCTTGTAGATTATAATGCACTTCTTTATTCACTTTCAAATTCTAACTTAAGTATCTAAATTATTCAACTTTTTTCATGATTTAGGAAACTTACAAGTTCTTATTTTTTTACCCAATCCTTTTTTTATTAAATCTGTCAAACAAATACTTGCCAAATTTGATAAACTTTAGGTAAACTAAAAATTTAATTTTACTAAATTTTCCTAATAAAAAAATAAGCGTCACCCAAACCTCGCGAAGCTGAACTCACTTAGGTTGCCTAAGCTCTAATAAACTTGGAAGTGTCATGATGGGGGACTAGGTAAAAACAAGGCTAGTTAAGCCAAAAATTTGTTAGAGGTGCATTCATGAACATGGTGGACATAAGACAAACGATTGATTAAGGCTAAACTCTAATTAAATATACAAATGAGAGTCAAGTTGGACCCATAATCAAGAAATTACTTATATGCATATGAGTGGCTCAAGTGATGAATCCTAAGCAAACTTGCATTATGCACCCAAGAAAGGTATTGTAAAGAGAAAACTACATTTCTTTTTGATAATGTGAGACTGACATTATTCCAATTGCTCAACGCCAACAGCATGTGTTATTTCTTACCATTAAATTTTTTATTAGATTATAAATGTTCCATCCACTATAAGCACTCGATCTTGGCTCAAAATCATATGACCATGATCACTCTAACTTCGTTGGATTACTTCGATTTTTTCTACATTTTGAAATAATCTTCTTGTGAATTAGATGGCCCATCACTTTTCACTTTTGTATCCTATAGCTAAGATCATTTTTGTCTTTCCAAATGAAGAATTCAATGATCCAGATCTCATCTTACATGATTACATGGCCTAGATCTAATTTGTCTTCATCTAACCATCTAGAACTAATCTCCTTCTAAAATATTTGATTTAATAGTCTAAAACATCTCTAATAAGATCTATTGATGTTGGTTGATCCCACCTAATGGCTAATTCCTTAGTTATTATTTGAGCCATTGTGTTAACCAATTCAAAGAAATATTTGAAGTTTTTTGGAAGAGCTTTTTAAGCTATTTGGAAGAATTATTTGAAACAACTTTTCGTAAACTTTTTAATAATATTGATCAAACTTTTTCCATATAAACCTAACTATTATTCATAAAATGACTAATTAACATGAACCAATATTTGAGATCTCAACAGTGCATAGTATGACATTCTACTTACATAAAATCTCTTGAGAGTAACTACAACATAGTTCTTCATAAAATGTGAAATTCGTTTAGCTAATCTTATCACTTCTAACGTTTCAATTTCTTACTTTTCATAGTAATTTTAATCTCGTCATGTCTGCTTCAATTTATCAACAAGCATCAAAAGTTATTCAAATTTATCACAATTTTTCCTTCTTGTTATATTTTTCGATTTTCTTTTTGGTTGGGTGGCTAGCATTTATCAATGTGTCGGTTTAGTTTGATGTCATAAAAAACCAAGTTGGTGTTAAGCTTGTAAAATCTTGCGTTATAATTGAACCTATAAAAGCTAGTAGGTTGGAGGTGAGTCATAAGAAAAAATTCTCAAGTTGTAAACTTTTTGATAGTGGTGCTTTTTTCTGTCTTATTTGCCAGTGGATGTAGGATCTAATTTGATCCAAAAAAATATAAACATTTTTTTTATTATTTTAATATTTATTTTTAAATTTTTAATCATAAAAATTAAGAATTAACTTATATAAAATAAAGATTTTTCATAAACATCAATTTTTTTATGAAGAATTTTTAAAACAGAAATAGAATCTAAAATAACAAAAAGTATTTTAAAACTCACAAATCACCCACTCAAGTGGGATTTGTATACTTAATTTTATTTTAATAAGTATCAAAGAGGGTTCTCTATAAGCAAATGTGGGTCAAATCACCTGGGTGAATCATCATGTATGTTTTAATTATCTATTATGTTTACTTAATTATTAATTTTATTATAAAATAATTTCACTTTCTATCTTATAATTTTTTATTATTTTTAAGATATGTGTCTATTAAATTATTTCTTAAATTAAGTTTTTAATATCTTATCTCACATGACTAATATTCTGTAACACTAGATGAAGGTCTTCTTCAATCATTCTATCGTTATTTAAAGATAAATTTTATTAATATTTGAAACATAGACGTAGAGTTTCTATACAATCAATTGACTTAAGATATTAAAAAGTGCTGAAAGAATTATATAATTAACATAGAGATACATGTATAAAAGAAATCAAGTTATTTAGTGCACTTTGTAGTGATCAAAGGAGAATTATATAATTAAATGTCGTAACACTCAACTACCTTCATCATGACATATCCCCAAGTGAATTTAATCAAGTGAAGAATTTTTATATCACACATAAAGTTTGGAAAAAGTTAGAAGTAACTTGTGAAGGTACTTTTTAAGTTAAAAAAATAAAGATAAATCTTCTTACCTATGATTCTGAGCTCTTTAGAATAAATTTGAGTTAAACTACAAATAAGATGTTTATGTGATTTACTAATATTACTACTAGATGAGAAAATCTTAAAAAAGTACTTCCTAATATAGATCTTTTAAGAAAAGTAGCAAAGATTCTATGCAATGAATATGATCCTCTTATCACAACAACAAAGATAGCCAAAGGCATAACAAGCTCATATTGGATGAGTTACTCAAAGAATTATTAACAATAGAGATTTAGATGAATAGGATAGTTAAAAAAGAGGCCTCGATAAGCAAGCAAAGCATGGAGTAAGGTACAAGGAATCATTATCTTTTAAAGCTAACAAAGATAATATAGTAACAATATCTATCTTTTCTATGGACTTTGAGAAAAAGGTAAATTTTCAACTTAAGGGTTTAGATATAAATTTAACAAAATGTTTTATACAAAAAAAAGAGAAGGAAGGTGATGAAGACACTAAGATGCTAAGATTGTGGTCAAATCAGCTATATTATACAAAATTATCCACAGTTCAAATACACCAAAAAAAGAAAGAGAAAAAGAAGAGAATGAAAAAGAAGAAAGATTTTTTGAGCTACTTGGTTGCTTGAGAAGAATTAGACTCCACACCTTCAGGTAATAAGGAGGAAGAAATGACATGCTTCATAGTAAATGATGATGAATCATGACATTTAGTATAGAATAAAAGATTAAGATAAGCTCTTGTCCTTGTGAAGCTTTTTGAAAATAATTACATAGAAGTTATTAGTGTTTTAACTTCTTTAATATTTATACATTAAAAATAAAAAATGTTTTATAAAGAAAAAAATAATTATTTTTTATTATTTTATGAAGAGATTACAAAAAAAATTATGTGATGAGAATGATTCCATGACGATTGAGAAAACTTCTTCAAAAAAAGAAATTATGAGTTTGAAAAAAAAATTTATTCTATTCAACATGTAAAATTTTCTAATGTTTCACATGATGTTTATTTTTCTAAACATAAATATATGTTTTTAATATGTCATATATTTCAAATATTACATAATTTTGTAGTTGTAGAAAAGGAGATGCTTTTCATGATTGTCAAATTAGGAAAAAATTTTTTAGTACAAAACCTTATTTTAAATGACTATGCCAAGCTTGTTTGGGTTCCTAAGGTTAGAGAATACATAATTTAAAATAAGTTGTCTTCATAATTGTTCTATAGAGATATAGTATTTTGAGACATTCACATGGTTGAAGTAATACACTTTGGAATAATGCATAGAAATAAGGAAAATAAAAGTTACATTTTATGAATATGTAATAAAAATTTGATAATTTATGTAACTATATATAAAGAAAAAATTAAAAAACTAGCTCTTGAGAGTTGGACAATAGATGCACAAGACATGACTAGAGAGATACCCAAATTTATCTCAATAAGACATTGTCTAAATAGATAGGTAACACTTGAAGACAAGTCTAAGAAGAAGATAATCAGAATTGGTCACATAGGATATTCTACATTAAAGAAAACAAGCAAGCTAGATGTAGTTAGAGTTATTCTTAAGCCTAACAAAACTAGTTGAAAATGGTATGAATCGTGAAAAAAAGGAAGGAAACTTAAATTTTTCTTTTAAACCTAAAAATGAGTTAATTATTAGTAGTCCCTTAGGGATAGTTTAGTTAGACTTTTTTAGACCTACACAGCCCTAGAGTTTAGGAAGAAAAAATAGAATTGTGATTATTAATGATTCTTCTAGGTATAATTATATTGTATTTTTTAAGCAAAAGAGTGAGGCATTTGAAATATTTATTAATTTGATAAAAAAATAAAAAGGCAAAAGCTATCTTAAATTAAGTTATATTCAATGTGATAATAGTAATGAGTTTAAAAATGAGGGCAACCAATTACATGTCCTAATTCACACCAACAAAATGACATGATAAAAAGGAAAAATAAGACCTTAGTAGAGATGGATAGATCTATGCTAATTGAATACAACCTACCAAAATATGTTTGGGCCATGGAAATTAACAAAACTTGTTATATTATAAATAGAACTAATTTAAGACCCATATTTAAGAAAATACACTTAAGAGTTATTTAAAAATAAGAAATTAAATGTTAGCTACTTTCAAGTTTTTGGATATAAATGCATAATTCTTAATAATGAAAGAATCAACTTGTTTGATAGAAAGGTATGACTAGAAATTTTCATAAGATCCTCTTCTTTTAGGAAAACATATAAAGTTTTCAACATGGATGCTCAAAATCCAAGCTTCACATTAAATAAAATCAATTATAGGGGAAGTTAAACAAGAAGTTAGAACTAGAGCCTTCATGAGAGAAATTAATCATAATGCATTTTTATCTTTCACAAAACTGTTATCAAGAGAAGAAGCCCATAATGTTAACTGTTAGGTTTATATAGTAAAAGAAGAGTGAAATTAATTTGAGAGAAACCAAGTGTGGGAACTAGTTCTTCAGTTTAGTGATAAACAAGTGATTGGAACCAAATTGATATTTAAAATATATTAGATAAAAATGAAGTGATCTTTGGAAACAGAGGTAGACTTATTGCTAAAGGTTATAGCAAAGTTAAAGGTATATATTTTTAGGAGTCATTTACATTAGTCATAAGATTAGCGATCATTAAACTTTTTTTAGCATAATCATGTCATAAGATTTTTAGATTATTTCAAATGTATGCAAAATATCAATTTTAAAACAAGCTAATAAAATAAGATAGGTGTGTTGAATAAACCCTAAGTTTTAAGATCCATGCATATGATGATTATGTATATAAGTTTAAGAACGTAGTTTATGACCTTAACTAAGCTCCTCATTCAAGATATCATAGATTGAGTGATTATCTAGTTAATAGTGATTTTAGGAAAGAAAAAATAGATAACACATTATTATTAAAATCTTTAAATAATCATCTCTTGCTTGTATAAGTTTATGTTGACGATAATACTTTTGGAACCATAAATGAAAATATGTTTAAGATGCTTAGAGATTTAATCACATGGGAGTTTGAGATAAGTATAATGGGTGAGATAAATTTCTTCTTTGGATTACAAGTTATGTAACTAAAAGATGAGATTTGTATTTTATAAACTAAGTATTTAAATTATTTATTCAAGAAGTTTAGATATGAAAATATGAAACATAAGAAGATTCTAATGAATCAATTAGTGTATTTAGATTTATATGAAATTGAGAAACACATTGACAAAAAATTTTAAGAAGAACTTGCTAGATCTTTACTATATTTTATGATTAGTATATTGAACATCTTATTTAGTTTAGCTTATGTGCTAGATTCCAATAAAAGCATAAGTAAATCCATCTAAAGGTGACTAAATTAATCTTCAAATATGTAAAAAGTATAATGAACAAAGGTTTTAGGCATCCTAAAAATATTCATTCAAAAGATCATATAAGTTTTATAGATTTAGACTTTGTAAGCTCTAAGCTAGATAAGATAGAACCTTAGGTGCATGTTAATTACTAGGAAATATTTTGATTTCCTAGTCAAGAAAGAAGAAAACATTGCATAGCCATATTGACTATAGAAGTTGAGTGTGTAGTGACCAAAATTTGTGTTGCTCAAGTGTTATGTTTGACACAACAATTTGAAGATTTTTGTTTAGATCAATTGAATATTCCCATTAGAATTGATAACGCTAATTCCTTGGCCTTATAAAAGAACTAAGTTCATCATTTTAAGAGCAAGCATATAGTATAAGATGCGACTTTATTAGGGATCAATTAGCTAAAAAAACTTAGAAAAGTTCGCCTATGTTCCTACCAAAAAAGAATTGACTGACATATTTACAAAATTCCATCCAACTAATCAATTTCAAATCATATGATAACAATTAGGTATAACAAAAATTTTATAAATTATACCTCCTTTAATAATATTAAAATGGGAGAATTATCAAAATTTAAATGAGAAGGAACAGGTAGTAAGGGAGAGAATGAGTTAAGTGGGAGAAAAACCTTTTCATTTTTATTACGACATCGCCAAACAAGTCCAACTTGGCCAGGTAGCATAGAGTTAGGAAACTAGTTTAAAATAAGCTAACAAATTAATCAGGGTGCATGCTAATCTAGATTGGGCCAAGAAATTATTTATACACCCATTAAGCTTATTATAATGAGGAAATTACTTTTCCTTTCAACAATATGGGACTAACTTTCATCTAGCAATTTAGTGCTAAAAATGTGCTCTATTTCTCACCATTCAATCTTTGATTGGACAATAAATGTTTCAACCACTATGAGTATTTGATCCTAGATTGAATTTAGATAACAAAGATCATGTTGGACTTCATTGAAATTTTTTTATTATTTTTGCCATTTGAAATAATTTATCCTTGAATTGGATAACTCATCTTTCTCTATGTTTGAATCTTATGAATGACATCTTTCTCATTTTTTCAATGATTAATCAAACCATTCAGATCTTATCCTATTAGATTAGTTGGCCAAGATCTAATCCACTTTTATTTAATCATGCAAAACTCATCTACCTTTAAAGTATTTCATATGATAGTTTAGAACCTCTTAGATTCGAGCCAATGGCACTAGTAAATCCTACATAATGACTAATTCTCTAGACATTAATTGAGCATTGCATTAGTCATCTCTAAAAAATATTTTAAGCTATTTGAAACTGGTGTTTGAGACCACATTTTTCTTGACTTTTTAATTGGTATGATCAAATTTTTTTTATATAAATCTATACTTTATTCATGAATTGTCTAATAAATATGAATTAACAAATCATTACACATTATTCTACTAGAAAATTCATTAATAATACTTAAGGTTTTTATCATAAAAAATATCATATCTAGTGGTAAAAAACACAATACATTAACCATCAAATACTCCTTGAAATGATCATCAAACTAACGACTATCACTTTATAGTGACACTATCACCATTCAACAATATTTTTGGACCATTCCATCTCTTTATGGAATCATTTGGTCTCAACTTATATTAGTAGGTCTCATCTTTCTTAATGGCTCCTCCATAATT
Organism: Vanilla planifolia; assembly: GCA_023846275.1. Taxonomy (NCBI): domain Eukaryota; kingdom Viridiplantae; phylum Streptophyta; class Magnoliopsida; order Asparagales; family Orchidaceae; genus Vanilla; species Vanilla planifolia. The sequence continues at coordinate 72,850 of JAIUJO010001567.1, read as the reverse complement.
ATTTAATTTTTGTCCCTCTTTCTAACCTTAACAATAATTTTATCTTACACTCATACCTCTAATATCTTTTTTATTGATATCTTTCCTCTTAATATTCTCCACTTATAGTACATTAAATATTTTGTTAGGAAACCCTTGGAGTAAAAACCTTATAAAGATTTGTGTTTCTTAAACATACTATTGCAAATGACATCCAAACATCTTTTGACCAATTTCTTAAAAAACTATTCCAAGAACTACTAATTGAAGTAAAAACTTCGTATGTTTCTAATTTGGTACTTTTATTATTTTTCTTTAAAAATTCCCTTAGAATTAATTTAATTTTATCATTTTTTCCATTGATATTTGACTTCCCCTCCATATTGTTAGTTCTTTCAAATGATAGTCTTTATGATCTTATGCAAAAATATCTTTATGGAAATTAATTTCATGACATTCAAAATAAATTTTGAAATGTACTTACATTATTTCAAAAAACATTAAAAAATATTAAAGGCTTTTGGCTATTTTGTAAACATTGCACCATATAAGAATTTAATCATTAAAATTTAAAAAATGTTGGGATGACTCCAAAGCAACTCTTCATTTACTTTCCAAGTAGCTACTCGTTATTATAACTTGTGCACGTGATGCACTTTTCTCTAATTTTTTTGATTTCTCTTGTTAAGAATGCCATTGTTATTTGCTTATGAAATAATTTAGGATGCACCACCATTAGCAAAAAGTTTTATTAGGACTGAAAGAAAAAATACATGATGTACTACAACAATGATAATGACAACTATCTTGCAAGTAATAGAACAATTTATTTCAATAATCTATGAAAGCACAAATTTTCGTTTCATAGTTACTCTATTTTTCCGAACATCATAATGCATTTCATAGGTTTTATTTTTGAATGTACATAATCCTCTTCCTAAAATCCCACTTTCTTAATTTTACTATCATGCTTTTTGCTGTATTCCTTTTAAATTCATGTTTTGATTATTTAGATCTTCTTAATTGAATATAAAATCATATATATATATATATATATATATCAATTAAGGAATTTTTAGGTTTTTCATGCCAATATAGCAATAATTAATGCATTCTATTATATAATATTCTGGAATCATCTCTATGCTAGAGTAATAATTATTGTTGTAAGAAAATTAATTAAAAGTGAAATAATTATTATAGTTGTTTTAAAAATATAATTTTCATAGTCCTAATATACTCTTAAGTGTTTTAAATATTCTCTTTCATTGACTTTTATTTTGAGCCTAGAATGTTATGTTAGAGATTAGTTGAGTATCATATGGATCAAGAAACCTTTTCCAAAAGTATGCTAAATGTTTGGAACCCATATGTAATGCAATAGTGTTTTCCATACCCCATAAGCCATACTATTAATCAACATATATTTGACTTATTGATTCATCAAAAATTTTACCTTAATAAGAAAAGTTGAATTTTTTTGGGTTGAGAATCTCTTTTTTAAACTTGCAAATATTTGGGATTAATCCTCCTAACGTCATCATGTTTGTTTAGGACAACAACTTCTTTCTGTCAATATGACACAATGGTCAATAGTAAAGTTCTTCCAATTTGTTATGCATATAAAATATATCTCTTAATTATCCATCTAAAGATTTAATTAAGCTTCATCTATGTCATACATTAAAAACGTTTTGACTCCATACGAATTGGTATCAACTTTTACTTTTTTCTTGGTGATATAGGATCTCCAAACCACAATGCCTAACTAATTCAAGCCATTCAATTTATGTTATTGTTTGAATAGATTTATCATCAAACTAATATAAATAAGAAGTTGTATGTACTTTGGAATCACAAGAAGACCAAATATAAAACCTTTAGAATTTTGGGATGTAAGTGTTACATGAAAAAGTAAGATAAGAATTAGAGATTAGAAAAAAAGTTAATGGATGCTATCTTTTTATCATATCGTACATATAAATAGACCTATAAACCATTTAACAAGGGGAGCTTAGTTGTAAAGGAATCTACTCAAGTGATGTTTGATGGAACTATTAATCAAAACAAAGTGGTAGATTTGGAACACATGGAAGATTTTGGAAAATGAATAGGCAAAAAGAGAAATAAGGATATAATAACATCATTATGAACATATATGTGACTTATTATTTTGCCAAAATTGTGGTCATAATAGGCAAAATATGTATTTTTTTTGTAAATAATGTCATTCTCATTTAGTTTGAATCAACCCCTCTACCTACAAATATTTTTGCTTTAATCTTACACATTATCATGCTAGTTTATGACAACAATGTTTTGCTATCTCTATGTAACTATTACCAATCTAATAATATTCCTTTTATTTGTTATAAATACAACATTTATCTCTCAATTGTGTATGTAAATAGTTAGTTGTGCTTCTTCAAGGAGGACAATCCACAAAGTTAATAGATATTAGAAAAAATTCACCATAAAAAAATACAAGAGAATGACCTTGCATTAGGAACTTCTAAATTTCAAACAACCCATTATGACAATAGTTGAAAGGACTACACTTGCTATAAGAAGAGGAAAATGGTGCCTTTTTGAATTATTAACATAAATGATTTTTTCTAACAATTATTTTGATCATTTGAAATCCTTCCTTACATTTATAAACATACTATTATTGAATGAACAATAGTCAAAACAAATAGAAAAGATACATAAAGCACATAATGATTTCAAATGGCTTTACCATGAGCACAAAGTCTTCATTAAGCCACAGTCAACCTACAGAGGCTTCTACTAAACTAGCAACATTTGCCATATGCTGGGCATAGTAGACATCCTTTCAACAACTTCATCAATCATCAACAGAACACCTACGAGCTTACAGAAATTAGCCAACCTTTACCATAACACAATAATAATTATGGTGGTTGAAAGATCAAAATTTATAGTACATAGAAAACCTTTTATAGCTTTTACCCTAATCCCTTTTTGACAAAAGTGACATAATATCTAAATGTATGATGAAGAAATTACTATGCTTATAATCAACTAAATAAAGCTAATAGATTGAAATGTGTTCATCCAACAATTCTAATATAAAAAGATAGTTTTACTTATATTCTTTATGAATCACTCATTTTTAAAAGTAAATCAAATTGATTTATTTTTTTCCTAGAGTAATTAAACTAGCCATTATGATTTTAGCAATTGTCTATAAATTTACAATGAATAAATCATTCTATGACAATAGATAGATAGAAATGATTGCCCTAATAAACCACCTATATGATATGTATGTATTTGTAGCATAAGTTTATCATGCAAGTATGACATAAATGAATAGATAATACAATGAAAAGATTTATTGCCTTTTTTATGTTTTCAATTGTTGTTCGAAATGATCACCAAATTGTACAAGCAAGATAAATTCATTACATTAAGCAAAGGTGATCGTACATGTATACAATGAGGCACTAATATAAAATTAAAATTTTCATAATATGTTGATCTGTTAGGATTATTTTGTACCATATATGATGACAATAATTTGATAATGTTTTTGTTAACAAATTTTAACTTAACAAAAAAAATCATGCACATAAAGAGAATTTGATATTTCTATAACAACATTGTAACATTTTTTTTCTTTAGTCCTCCATGCAATGAATGAAAAGAAATGAATCACAAAAGTAAAACATTCTTCTTTATACTATTTCATATAAAAGTTATGCAAAAACACAAAACAAAATCCTACTCTTATGTGAAAGATACAACTTACTAACAAGAAGAGGTTTGTCATTAAATCATAAATGAAGAATCATACCAATATGACAAATTATATCACAAATGTTCAACTCATTTACAGTTTAATGAAGACTAGGAATTCTCATATGAAATAAAAATTTTACACATGAAAAAGAGTTTGTATAAATATTACAAGTAGAAGAACTCAATCCTTAAAACATTAAAAAGAATACGACAAGATAGATAACTGGTAAAATAATATTCACACTTTATATTTCTATCTCAAATGATAATCATATATACATAATGAGGTCATTGTAAATATATGACCTAGTTATAGTTCTAATTTTTACTTGGAAATAAATACAAAAACTAGATCAAACATATGTAGCATTAGTCATCATATTTGATTGCCATAAACTAGAGAAAATATTAAGCTTATTTTAAACTTATTTTCTTAATTTATATCACAAATTTTGAGTTTATGATATATGGTATTGAATATCATGAGTTCTAGAGTTAAAAATGTCAAATGAAACCTAAGAATGGTTTAATTGGAATGATTTCTTCATTTCTTTTGAAGTAATTATAGCTTTTCTATAAATGAAAGGTTTATTGATTTTACCAATTAAAATGTAATGAACATAAGATGTTGAAATGGTTTAGCAACAACATTTGAAGCAAACCCACTTGACCCTAGATCAAGAAGTTAATCAAGCCATTAAACGAAGCCATAAATGTTCAATCAAACTTAAGGTGCATGTATGCCATGCTCTATCACAATTTTTCACTTTCACTAGTTATTACTACATATTCATAATAACTCAACAAACAATTACTGCATATTACATTTATATAATTGCTTATGATTTTAATGATTTTCAATTTAATTATTTTTAAAATAAAATATCATTAATTATTTTTTAGGATAATATTTTGTGTCCACTACAACAAAAGTTTTTTTAATATTTTAAATTTCCTTTTGATATATAAACTTTTTTCATTGGAGTTTGCTATTTTTTTAAATTTGTGGTTAAATTACAAAATTTTTGTAGACAATATATGCAAATAGTTCTTAACATTTTTAGTGTTGAGCTACAATAATGACATATTTATATGTTAAAATTCATAACAATTTCTATTTATAAAATTAAGTTTATTTAGCTTACGTTAATAAAAAATGTACATGGTAATGTATTTTTAAGATATTCAGATCTTTTGTTAAATTAATTTTCTCTATTTTTAAAAATAAAATTATCATACTTTTTTAAAGAGTTTATTATTTATTAAAATAATATAAATAAATGTTTAAGTCCTTTCTATTTGTAATAATAAGAAAACTCCTTTGTTGATGCACAAGTGAGAATATTGTCTCATGAATATATTAAATAAATAAATTTTACATGCCTATTTTCCACTTCTAAGTATTTTATATCATTCATTTATATGACATATCATACCTACTTCTAATTAAATAATCAATTAATTCATATATTATATAATAGAAAAGTTAACCTTTACCAAATATTTTATTAGTGTATCATGTAAATCATTTTAACTTTTTAATAATTTTCTCACTTCATTTGCATAAATATTTTATGTTTTAAAATAATCTATTTTCAATTGTTTTTTATTTACATGCAACATCATTTGCCTTTGGACATTTGTTAAGATTTAAATATTACGAATATTGTCTCAAAAATTTATGCACACATTATTTTAATTTTTTGTTATTTCATTATTGTCATTTTCTTCAAACTTTCAACTTTCTAAATTTCTTGATTTAAATCATGATGATTATTTTTCTTGCATTATTAGCAAAATGTTTTGTTAATATACCATATAGATATTTTAAATGAACTTCAATTTTTTAATATTAATCATATATCTTTTATGTATTTTTTAAAATTTCTTTTTTAATCTAGTATTGATTATAATCTTTAGAAAAAAAATTAACAAAATTTATTGGTGTAATACAACTAAATTTTGGTGCATAGTTTCTTAACTTTTTAAAATGGTAAATTTTTTAATAATATTTGTTATATTTAATATTTCATTGTAAAAATTTAACGTTTCGAAATGTTGCTTTGCTAAGAAAATTTTATTTCATGTTAGTAATGTATTTAAATGTTCATAAATTTTCACTATATTAACACTTTTTTCTTTTTTTTATCTCTAATAAAGGACTTATAATTCTTATATTAGTAAAAATAAATTTTGATGACTTACACATTTAATTAGATATGCTAAATGAGTGATTTTTATAAAAATCTTTTATTATTTTTTAAATTTTTTAAGATATATTTAATTTGATGATTATTAATTTTCATTTTTTTCGTATTTTATATTTATTCTAGAACATTCATTTTGTATCTTTTTTTGGTAACGTTCTATTTGTACAAATCTTAATTGTTTTTTCTTTGTATTACATATATCTCATTTCATTTTCTGCAAATTGTCTTTTTATTCAATGATAATTTTTGGTGATTGTTATTTGATTCTATATACTATATATGATTAATTAATGTTTTAATTTTTTTGGGACTTTTTATTTTAATTTAAAATGTTTCCTTGCATTCCACAATATCTTTCAAAAAGGATTTGTGCTTAGCTTTTATCAAATTGTTTATTTTTCCATTTCTCTATTAAAAAGTTAATTTTTCTAATATATTGATTTTTTAAACTTTTATATTTGAAAAACACTTTTTTTATTAATATATTGCAGATTAAAAAATGAGTTTTAACAAAATATCAAAAAAATATATAAAATAACTTGTTATTTCATTATATTTTGTTACTTTGTGTTCCAATATTTGAAAGTTTTTTTGAAAAAAAATGATATTCTTTTTATATTTTGTGCATTGTAATTGAAAAAGATGTATCATAATTGAATGACTATATTTACTTTTTATTTAACATAATATGAAAAATTCTTAACAAAAAATGTTTTTGGTCAACATTTAGTAATTCATACTACATTTGATATAATTATTTGGCATTATATATGAATTTGAAAACTTTAAATATGTTTTTTAATTTTATCATTTTACAAAAAAAGTGTATTTTTTCTTTAATTTTCATGCCCTATTTATAGAACAATTTTTGAAATTTGTTGTAATCTTGTGTTTTTGATTTATGATACCTTAAATTTTAAATTTTTTATTTTCTAGCACACTATCTTTTTTCACTAAAGTATTATTTGTATTAGTATGCATGATTAATTATATAGTGGTACTTTATAATCATATTTTCAATATTATTGAGTTTTGAATTATAAATTAATTGATATATAGCTTTTGGATGTAATTATTATTTTTATTACATTTTTATGTAACATATCATTGATAAATTCTACACATTGTTTTAATATTTTAATGTTTAACAATTTCAAGATTTTTAAAAATTTGTATTTCTTTAACCCTTTCCACATTTCTTGAAAATTTTTTGTTTTTAATAATTTTTTTTTATTATTTTTACAACAATGGTATTTGGCAACGCAAACTACTAGAATGTTTTATATTGTCATGCAGTCAAAACTTATACATTGTAAATTTCTTGTATGTTAATAATTTAAAATTGTTTTTTTATTCTTTATTATTTACTATCTACAAAAGTTTTTACTATGCTTATATTAACAAAAAATATATTTTTTATGACATATATTTTTAATTAAATATTTTAATGCTGTTATTGTTTCATTAGTTTTTTTTATTTTATTTCACAATATATTTTTTGTGATTATTGTTTATCATCAATTTCTTTCATAGATGTATTTAATTAGTTCACATGTGTTAATTATTTACATTTTATTTCTTGTGATTGTTTATGATTTTAAGTAACATAAAGCTTAGCATGCTAATAATTTTTAGTAAACCACTTCCTTGAATGTGATGCATGTTCGAATATTTTAATTTCCAATACTTTTGTACTTTTTATCTATTATTATAATTCTAATTAATTTTATTTATTTATTAAACATTGAGTATAATTATTTTTTATTTCAAATTCTAATCTAATTTGTTATTCATTAAATATTTAATTGTGATAGTAGTTTTCTTTTTCTTCAAGTTCAAAATGTTTTTTGCACTGAAATATTATTTTCATTGTTCTTTTGATAAATTTATGTCATAATGATTTTTCAATTTAATATTTTTAAGTTTTAATACATTTTTTGTGATCAAATTACCCCAAAATGTTTTTTTTAATTTGTATGTACCCAAATTTTAATATTTTAGCTGGGTATCTCTTGAAATTTTTTAGTTTTGTTTTTTTTTAAAATGTTTTGTATTTATTCTAACATACATAAAATAAATGTATTGAAGCTTTTCATTTTATATTATATAAAGGTTTTTGTTGTTTTCAAAAAAATGTACATTTATTGTGATAATTTTTATTATTTTGTGTACACATTTTTTTAGATATTAAAAATTCATATTTATAATTAATTTTGTTTTATATTAGTATATGATAATCATGAAGTCAAGCTAAATATTTGCTAATATTTTATTGAGCTTAGTATTATATTAGTTAAATGTCAAGTTTAATTGTAGTAGTTTGAGTTTGTCTGAGCAAAGTTATAACTTAAAGAATTGAAAAATTTTTGATAATTTAAATTACCAACTTTAGAGCCAAAAACAATTCTATTTGAGGTGTTGCTAATCTACAAAAAATAATATTTCTAAATCTTTATGAATAGCTTGTTAAAACTTGTAATTTCTATGCAATTATTGCACAAATGGTTGTCATTTTTTATACATATTTAAGTTTGTATTTATGTTGTATTTGTTTTTTTAATTAAGATATTTGACTTTTTTAAATCTTATAAATATTCAAATAATTTTCATATATATATTATTTTTTAAATCTTATAAATATTTTTTACACCCTAAAGCCTTAAGGACTTGACTAAGGTTTATTGCCCACAATATAGGCATGGACCTTGAGGAGACACATGTTAGGTTCCTGATAAAAACCAAGACAAGTTAGCACTGGATATCGATTTAATGCATGATTCTTGCAACAATTTTGGGTCAATTGGTTCAAGGCATAACTCCTTAACTAACTTTATGGTATGGAGTTACTCGTGAATTGGTTTAGGAACTGGGATAAGTAAGACTCATATTTATGTATATGCATTGGTGACCCAGGTCATGACTTTCTAAAAATACCATGGGGTTGCTAACCTTACTAAGTTGAATCATAATGAAAACATTATAAGCATAAATCACGTGAACTATTTTGCAATGTGAGACAAAAAAATGCTATTGCCAAATTTGAGCTTTTCTACACCAACTAATAGCACATTTTTGCTATCAAATAGTCCAGATTATGTTAATATTTGCGAATTGTTTACTTACTTCTAGCCATTCATATGCAATAGTTGATTAAGCTATTTAATGTCTCTCTCCCTTTGTTAACAATAACCAATTTAACACCACCTTTGATCTAGCTTTTGATTATAATGTTCTAGATCATTATCCTATTTTTTTTTTATGAAACTATAATATATTAAAAATCAAAAGTGGCATAAGCCATACAAGTATTTCGCATATGAGATCCTCACTAAGGATCAAACATGAAATTTATCAGCATAAGTTTGATGAGGGGCTTAGGAAGGGATTACCCGAATTCCCAGACGAACTCATTACAGCATGCAGCACGTGCCACCCAGTCAGAAGGCGCATTCCCTTCACTATGGATATGAGAAAGTCTAATTGCCTGACATCTGGCGAACCTGACAGTCTCAGCAAAGTGGCTAGCCACGGGGGGGGGGGGGGGGGGAGGGGGGGTGAGATATCATCTCACGGACCTCTTGAAGTGCCATCATCGAGTCAGTCTGAATCTCCACAACCCTGTTGTGGGGAAGGGAACCCCTTAGCATATTAAGGGCCTCGAGCATAGCCTAGACCTCCAACACATCGGCAGCCTGAGAGAAAGCCCTCTTACCAGCCACCAAGAGTGGCCTCCCCATGCAGTCTCTGACCACAAGGCCAAGGCCAGCAGTGTTATCCCCTACCGCAGCATCGCAATTCACTTTTATCCATCCTGTTGGGGGGGAACCCAATCATGGGTTACAAGCAGGTCCGAAGTGCTGCAAGGATTCCCGTTGAACAGGGATGAATAGAAGTTTTGTAGCCTTGCTGCAAAAATCACCTCGATCTTGATTTTCCTTAGCAGTGTGCACGGCATGACCATCGGATTGTGATGCCTCATCGCATTCCTCCTTGCCAAGATATAGTACATGGTGGTGGCCAGCGTGGCGGCATACCCAGCGCTCGCTCCACGTCGTGCTGTCGGCAAACCCATGCACCTCAGGAGCTGGTCAAGGAAAGTCAGCCCGACACCCGCACCTGTGGGCTTGGCAGTCATCACACGGGCTTGGCAGTCATCACAGAGTTCCTGGGCTTGTGGACAGTCCCAAAACATGTGCCGCATAGATTACTCCACCGTGCAACTCCATTGACAGCTATTGTTCTCGAGCATTCCCCTGCGGGCCAGCCACGCCTTCGCAGGGATGAAGTCACCGACGACTCGCCATGTGAACATTCGCACCCTCTGCACTGCTTTAATCTTCCAAATGCCCCTCATCTCCTCCGCGTCACGCCGGCCACCCCGCCTGACTGTGTCATCAGCTCCGTACAACACGTGCGTATAGATTCTCCTGCTATCGACCCTCGCCATCTCAGTGTGCATCTAGAGGAGTGTGTCCTTAGCCGACGTTTGGGCTCTAGGCAGATGTAGAATTCTGTGAATCAGGTCCTCGCCCACCCATGCACGGATATTGTCCACGTCCCACCCCCCGACAACAGTGATGCATTCAGCCAAGCTCGCCGGCCAAATGATGTTCATGTTGATGACGGTTGACCAACAGCAAATTGGAAGGATGCCCAACCAATTATCCTTCACAAATCTCACCTTCCTCCCATCGACGATTCGCCAAATAAAAATCGACCCTGCTTCTAGCATTGCCTCCAGCACCAGTCTACATGCATGAGAGGCATTCTGGGAACTTTCATAACAAGATTCATCATCGTGTACTTCCACCTCATAATTTCTTCCCAAAGGCTTGCCTCGCAGCTACGAATGCGTTTGCAGTTATTCATTTGCAACACGCACTGCCATACAAGGAAGATCTGAAGTCCAAGTCTGCCAGCGGCCTTCGTCAAAGTGACGCAATCCAAGGGCGCAGAATGCATCGTGTGTACACTGCTCGTCCCGTTCAATAAAAACCTTCTAATTCTCTTTGCTATGTCGTCAATTACTGCCGTTGGCACAGCACAGTGACGTAGAATATGACTTGGGATGACAGCGAGAACAGAGGAGGCCAAGGCAGCTCTGCCTGCGAGCGACGGTAGACAAATCTGCCAATTGGCCACTGCGGCATCAATCCTTTGAAGCAGGAAGTTGAGGTCAGCTTTACTCAGGTGCCTCGCAGCAATAGGGACCCCGAGGTACGTGAGCATCCAGCCTTGCTCCATATGAAGTTTCCTCGACACCAGCATAGCTTTCTTCTTGCTGATCTTCATGTTGAAATATACTTTGGAATTCAGAAGGTTGACGCGGAGCCCTACAGCTTCCCTGAATGTCCACATGATTCTCTACACAGAGCATGAGGCCTCTCGCGCGGTCGGAGCAAACATTAACATATCATCTGTGTATAGGAGGTGCAAAATCAGCAGTGCGTGTTGTCCAGGTCTGAATCCGAGCAGCTGCTTAGTCTCGTAGTCCCTCATTAGTACCCATAAGAATTCTGTAACCATAACGTACAGGTAGGGCGAAAGCGGACATCCCTGCCGGAGTCCCCGCTGTGCCACCACCGAAGGAAGGCGAGAGCCATTGACTATAACACTAAATCTTTGAAATGTAATTCATGCTGCGATCCATTCACACCAAATAGGAGGGAATCCCATAGTCTTCATCATTACGAGCAGGAAATCCCATCGCATGCTATCGTAGGCTAGCTACATGTCGATCTTTACTGCCATGAGGCCCGAAGCAACGGTGTAGGCGTGCATTTCGATGCCATCTCCTACGTGATGCAAACATTGTCTGAGATACTTTGCCGGGGAATAAAAGCTGCTTGTTCGCATGAGATAAAGCTTGACATGAACGGTTTCAGCCTCTCGAACAGTACGCACGCCACCTCCTTATATATGATGTTGTAGAGGCTGATTGGCCGGAAGTGCTCCGGCCTGCACGCCCCCTGCTTCTTTGGGATAAGGACAATAAGCATGTCCTTCCAATCCTCCAGCAGCCTCTGGTCGTCAAAGAAAGCCTGCACCACGAGAATGACATCCCTTCGCGTGATTGCCTAATAGCCATGCGGAAATTCTGTCGTGATCCCATCAATACCCGGGCCTTTGTTTCTCTTGATTCCCTGCATGGCCGCAATTATCTCGCTCTCGGTGACCCTGTAGCCAAGTTTGGAGGCTATTTCTCCGCAGACAATACCAGACAACATAGAGATTGGCCGCAAGGCCGCCCGCCCCCCGCATCGTCACTTTTCTTCAAAGTAAGTCGAAAGGATAGTCCTGACACTTTCAGGTGTATCTGCCACCTTGTCCTCCGCGTCCCTCAGCTGAGTAATTCGGTTTGTCGGTGCACGAGCCATTGTAGCAGAATGGAAAAACCTGGTGTTGCTATCCTCAAGCTGTGCCCCATGCATTTTCGCTCATTGACACCACCATTGTTCCTCATGTGCGGAGCCACGGTGGCAAGCCGTGATCATGTGAGCAAGCCGCATACTCTCTTCTTCCGTTAGTCCCTCCCGAGATTCCTTTTTTTGTAGTTCATCGATGCTTCTTTCTAGCTCTACGTTTCTATTGACAATGTTCCCCACCTCCTCCTGGCTCCGCCTCCGCATTGCCACCAGCGAGCGTTTGAATTTGGTTATAATCGCCTCCATGCAAATTCCCCCACACGTCTGTGCCATGCTCGGTTCACGACCCGAAACGACTGTGGAAATCCAACCACACACTTTCAAATTGGAGCCTTCCATTGTTCGGTCATAGATTTCTGCACCCCAGATCAACCTGCAGCAGGCAATGATCAGACCTAAGCCGGCTTAGGTGTTGCACAGAGCATTCAGGAAAGACCTACATCCCAGTAGAATTCATGAGGACTTGATCAAGTAGCTCCAGGATACGTGCGCCACCCTGCTTCCCGTTGCACCAGGTAAAGCAATTGCCGGTGAAGCCCATGTCCACTAGCTGCAGCTCCTGCATAAGGTCAACAAGTTCTTACTGCCACCTACCATAGATGAACTTCTTCCAGCCCCATTTCTCCACTTGCGCCATCCCAAGGTTGACATCCCCTACGACAATGAGTGGGTCGTCCTCGTTGGACATATGCCTGATAACATCCCAGACCTCTCGATGCTTGTTGCAGTCTTTAGGGCCGTAAACAACGAAACAATTTATCTTGCTAACACCACGTAGCCTCACCTCGTGCACCACAACATGCGTTGAGGCCTCCACGATCGTGATATCAACCCAGCTCTTCCATAGTAGAATAATCCCAGCTGATGGATGAGCAACGAAGTTCCAGTCCTTCCCAAGGAGCCAATCCGCATCCTTCCTTAGGAAACATTGCACTTTCGTCTCCATCAGGGGTATGACTGCAACATTCCCCTAGGGTACAATCCTTTGCAGGTATCTTCTTGACTTCTTGTCCCTAACTTCTCTGATATTCCAAACCACAAAATGCATCTTCTCCTGGAATTTGTAAGTGGTGCCCTCATGCGGCCCCGTAGTTCTCCAGCCATGTCGAGGTCCTCCTCCCCATATGAGGCCTCCTCCATCTTCCTCCTCGATGTCCCTTGCGCACCACGAAGCGTAGCTCAGGAGAGATTCTCCTACATCATTTTGGTGTAGTGGTCATCTAACCTTTTGCTTTGGTCCACCACACAATCCTCCTGCAACAATGGCAATTTCCCCTTGTTCCCTTATGCCTGCGTTGTCTGCTCCGTTCCCACATCATTCGTTAGAGCATCTGCCTATTGAGTCCTCACCTAATCCTCGTGGGCCCTTGGGGGTGGAGCCCGCCTCCCCATACCTCTACCTCGAACCTTGGATAGGCTCCTCGTCCTATGATGCATGCTAACGGACCACTCATTAGGAGTCCCTCAGCAGAAAGTCATCCGTGGATTCTGGCTCACCTTACTTGCTGTACCCCTGTGGTCAGCCACACCCTGTCTTCTGCGTTGGGGTTGCACAAGCATCCACGGGCCCAGCTTTCATCCCTTTTTCTCCAGATCATACGTATTCTCCTCCCGCTTTTGAGGAGTTCTGGAACACTCCACCTCAGTATCCTTCTCGCCATAATTATGCATACCCTCCACCTCTAACAGTCCACCTCCAATGACATTGTCTTCTGAGGTCGCAGTGATAATTGGACATGCGTGCACAGCATCCGAGGACTTATACGTACTGCACAACCCCATGAGGTGACCAACGTACAAGCACGAGAAGCAAACCAGCGACAGTCCCTCGTACTCGAATTCCTATTAGGTTCTTCCAAATTCCCCGTTAAGCCATATGCCTGGATTCAAAAGGCTTCGAAAGGTCCATTCGAACGCACACCCTGGCATAGGAAGATAATCCCATATCAACAGTCCAGCCGTCAAGTAAAAAAGGCTCTCCTATTGTCTTGTCAATTCTCAAGATGTTCCCCACATCCCAAAATATTAATGAGAGGCACGGAAGGCACACCCACACTGGTGCACACATCACCGTTCCAACATTTGACACGAATTCATGCTTCCAGATGTGAAGTCCCATGGCTTGGCCTGCGACTTGCCACAGGCCACCAAGCTAGACTTCATTCCTATCACGAATGGAATCGAAATGCAAGCAGAAATAGCCGAATGACAAGTCAAGAATCCTAAAGTTCTTGTAGTGGCCCCATCTCTTCAGTAGCACCCGTGCAATGGTGGAGAATGGAAGGGTGTTCCCCTATACTCGCCAAAAAAGATCAAATTTGTAGAATTTGATACGCTTATAGTATGCTTCCGTTGACATAAAGACATCTCCACCCTCAACATGATCTAGCATGCCTGCTGCACGATCTTTTACTTAGATATTGGATGGACCCACAAAGTAAGTTGCTCGACTATTTGTGGCGTTGCTGTTTGCTATTAGGGCTTCCCTGGAGCTGATCCTTGATGAAAGGGCCTCCCATCTTACAGCATCCCCATGCTCGGGGTTGATCATTTCCTCTGGTCACTTGCTCACCGCAAGTTCTACAGTCGTGTGCGTTGTGTCCTCCAGCTCCATCAGGGTTGCAATCGTAGTATGACCTACATTCCCCCCCCCCCCCCGAATCCATCCCCCTGGCTCTGACATTCAGGTAAATCAGCTGGAGCTTCCATAGATTCTGCCTCCATCACTAAGCCACCCCTTGAGTTAGTAGTTCCAGTAGTTTCGATTAATACTTCCGCCACTGCAGCTGAATTTTGAGGAACAAGGAGATTCGTCTCGGTGGTCGTCATTTCCCCTTAGAGGTGGAAGAAAGGCTTTCTCTCACTGGCGAGTTGCTCCCAGAGGTCCTCACATTCCTGTTACTCTTTCTTACCTTGCTTCCCGCCATCATTCTTTCCCTTACGGCTGCAGGAGTTCCAGAACCATGCAAGG
>JAIUJO010001567.1:22500-35000 GCA_023846275.1 Vanilla planifolia | reverse complement strand
TACTGAAAACATCTAGTATTATGAACATATAATCCACATACCAACCACAGTTGGAAATGACCCTACCATAGTAGGAATACTGAATTTCTTCGTTGATCTATTGAAAGAGATCAAAGGTAAAATTCAGAATCTAGAACACACACATAATAATACATCTAAGTTCTATTATGTTGGAACAAAACTAACCAAACAATAATGGTTAAATTAAAATCCACAGACTTTAATATGGATTTACAAAAAATTAGATAAATCCTTTTACTTGAAGTTCCTAGAACTTCAATAAAAAGAACTCACTAGAGAAATTACTAGTGAAAAAACTTATAAGTTTTATGAACAAAATCATGAAGTTATAGATTTTTATAGAAACCAATTAGAAAATGATTATAACATTAGGATGGAAAGAGGAGAAAGTAGTAGAAGTACTCTCTATCTCCCTGGTCCTCATGGCCACAAACACCTTCACCTGAAGTTAACATGAAAGAATCTCAAGGAGATAATATGGAACAAGTTCATACTACTCCTTCATATTCATCCATGTTAAATTATGGAAAATGCTCATATTGGCATACATACCATAAAAATAAAAATCGACACTTAGAATAAAAGAGAGACTCCTCTAATTGGGGACTCAATTTAAACATAGATGCTATACCATATAAAAGAGTCAAAGACTATTTCATAGAATGGACTCAAAAAATAAAAGGAACTATATTTATGCTCCCTCCTTCTATGAATGTTTCAAAATACATACAATTTGCTACATCATACTGGGAAGGAAATGCCCTATCTTGGTTAAAAAGTTTCGAAAGAAACAATTAAGACTAATGTCAAAAAATCCTACAACAAACAGATAAACAAACTGTAATTGAAATGCTTGTTTCACTACTAGTTGTTGATTTTATTGGATCAGAATGGAGTGAAAACCTAAACTATGAAGAAAAACTTCATAAAATGAAATTATGTGACATATGTATGTTAGATGAATTTGTTTTTACATACATAGGATATATTTATTATCTAAATGAAACTCCTCAATAAGAGTTTTGGATACAAGGGTTTTTTTCTAAAATACCCTTTCCTTGGAACAATATAATATCTACAAAATACCAAGAGTTGTTGACCTCTAGAGGAACTCTTAGACAACACAACACAGGAATGCTTAGAAGAGCATGTACAGAATCTATGGAAAAGATCAACAAAAATACTTCTGCTCAAAAGGAAATGAGTAGAAAGTTAAAATCTTCTAGAATGGGCTACAACTGTTGCTCAAAATTCTCAGAAGATTTAAATTATATTTATAGTTGTCCATCCATTTATGACTGTAGGACATATGCTTTTAAACCATATAAAAAGAAAAGAAGTCCAAGACATAAAATTTCTAAAAGAAAATGAAAACCCGAATTTAGAAAACAACAAAGGTTTAGGAAAAAGAAGTTAATCAAAAAATATAATAAAAAGAAAGGTAAAAAACATTCTAGATGTTTTAAATGTAACAAAGAGGGACATTATGCAAATGAATGCCTAGTTAATATCAAAAGAGTTATTATTTCTAATATAGAGGAATATTCCATCAACTTTGGAACAATTGATGAAATTTCTGATGACAATTCTGTCTATGAAATTACATCTTATTATGACTCCACAGAGTCTGAATCTGAACAACCTTTAGATAAATTATTAAAAGGTTTTGACAAACTAAAAATCAATATGATTACAATAAAAAAAACATTGACACAAATAAAGGTTATTCCTTTATTACCATCTCTAAAACTTCCCAAAAAAGAAAAAATATCCTCACTAGGATATACAATCTACATGGGAAAAATGCTTAGACTTAAGCGTTATCGAACTACAGAGGTAACATTAGATCTAATCATTTTAATACGATTTGGATGCTATGGGATAATACATAATATCCCATATCATGCCAAGGAAAATATCTTCATCACTCATGGGATAATAGAACCCATGACATATCAAACACCAACAGTCTTGATTAAAAATACCAGTCTAGAAGATTGGGATTATTTAATTAGACCAAACGATGCTATCGGAACACTAGTTATCCATAAATATGAAGATTTTCCCATCATCACATCTGAAACAGCCATAGATGATTCAGAGAATTCCGAAAAATATCGAGAATTTCGAGTCAATATGAATACACTTCCTTCTGAATAAGTAAATACAACAGACCTACTTGATAGTATAGGAGAACAATTTGAAATCTCAGATGAAGACTTAGAAAAACTAAAAAAAGCAAAACCTCATGTAGAAAAGAATGAGATTTATAAAGCCCCTTCTTTTAAATCTCGCTTTCTCAATAAACACACTTATATTTTCGAGCGTATGCAAGGAAATATAGAATTAAAAAGAGATGATTTAACATCCATCAGTCTTTTTAACAAATGCAAAATAGAAAAGCTAAAAAGAAAATACCCAAAAATGAAATACCTACACATAGGTATGATATAATTAAAAACAACTGCTCTATTTCGTAGTGGAATAGATACACCAATAATGATCGTTTGTATGGACGAACGAATCATTAACAAACCACTTAGTAGCATAATTGGAGGAGCCAAATCCAATCTTGCTAATAGATTATTTGGAATAAATATTCACCCTGATTTTTATATAAGTCAAGACGACCAAAATGTTGAAAAGACTTCTACATTATCAATAAGCCTTAAAAGAATACAATTACTACCTGGATCAAAAATCCTAGGTATACAATGGGAACACTGCATAGCTCTAAATGATACTTCCACATTTAGATCCATCACCCCAAACAATTTCGTAAAATTATTCAATGTTGGGATTGGAAAAACCATCCAACCAAAGGTCGTGGACATTCGACATCTTAAGCTAGATAATGATATCCAACTTTTTGTAAAAACCTTGAAACAAAAGGTTCAAATACCAGTAGAATATTTTATTGCTTCTAGCAATACAATTTCTACTGTTAAAAAAAATCCTATCAATCGTATCTCTTCTTCGATAAGTCTTCCAAGACATTATGAAGAAGGAGAAACATCTGAATCTCTAGAAGCGAGACCAAGCTTTCATATTCCTGTACAAGATCTTATCGAAGGTCGTACCTTATGACTTCTTGAAAATAAAAAATCTATTACTCCTCCCTAAATGGATTTATAGAAGAAAGCTTAATTACATATCTATCATCCTATTACTGTACATCTTCCTGATTATGAGGATGTGACACTTCATGCTTTAGTAGATACTAGTGCTGAAGCTAGTTAATTTCAGCAAATCTTCATTCCTAAACAATTTTGACTTTCTTTAGAAACCAAAACAACACTAACCAATTTTATGGGAAAACAAGTCCCTACTACCCATAAAGTAGCAAATCTCAAAATCTCTATACCTGATATTTACAACAACCCTCATACTTATACATTTAACTTTGCATTATTACCATTAGACTTCAATATTGATTGTTTACTTGGGCTTGACAATCTTCACCATTTTACTCCTTTTAATACCCATTTCTTTGACTTTGATGGACACGTTATTCCTCGTATCCATCTTCCTGCATGCATTGCCCCTTATTTTTCTACATCCCAGTGTGGTGAAAAACCCAAAACCACTCTCATCGATACCAATACCTACGTTCATCCAATTTGTACATCTAACCTTCTAAATGCAACCCCTTTTGATGAAACTATTCACAAACTCATTGAACCTCTATATTCCAATGACCTTCTAAAATGGTTTGATAATCTCCTCGCTATGGTTTGAAATGACCCTACCATAGTAGGAATATTGAATTTCATCGTTGATCTATTAAAAGAGATCAAAGATAAAATTCAGAATCTAGAACACAAACATAATAATACATCTAAGTTCTATTATGTTGGAACAAAACTAACCAAACAATAATGGTTAAATTAAAATCCACTGACTTTATTATGGATTTACAAAAAATAGATAAATCCTTTTACTTCGAGTTCTTAGAACTTCCACAAAAAGAACTCAATGGAGAAATTTCTGGTGAAAAAAATTATAACTTCTATGAACAAAATCATGAACTTATAGATTTTTATAGAAACCAATTAGAAAATGATTATAACATTAGGTTGGAAAGAGGAGAAAGTAGTAGAAGTACTCTTTATCTCCCTGGTCCACATGGTTTAGTCCACAAACACCTTCACCTGAAGTTAACATGCAAGAATCTCAAGGAGATAATATGGAACAAGTTCATACTACTCCTTCATATTCATCCATGTTAAATTATGGTAAACACTCAGATTGGCATACATACCATAAAAATAAAAATCGATACTTAGAAGAAAAGAGAGACTCCTCTAATTGGGGACTCAATTTAAACATAGATGCTATACCATATAAAAGAGTCAAAGACTATTGCATAGAATGGACTCAAAAAATAAAAGGAACTATATTTATGCTCCCTCCTTCTATGAATGTTTCAAAATACATACAATTGGCTACATCATACTGGGAAGGAAATGCCTTATCTTGGTTAAAAAATTTCGAAAGAAACAATTAAGACTAATGTCAAAAAATCCTACAACAAACAGATAAACAAACTGTAATTGAAATGCTGGTTTCACTACTAGTTGATTTTATTGGATCAGAATGGAGTGAAAACCTAAACTATGAAGAAAAACTTCATAAAATGAAATTATGTGATATATGTATGTTAGATGAATTTGTTTTTACATACATAGGATATATTTATTATCTAAATGAAACTCCTCAATAAGAGTTTTGGATACAAGGGTTTTTTTCTAAAATACCCTTTCCTTGGAACAATATAATATCTACAAAATACCAAGAGTTACTTACATCTAGATGAACTCTTAGACAACATAACACAGGAATGCTTAGAAGAGCATGTGCAGAATCTATGGAAAAGATCTACGAAAATACTTCTGCTCAAAAGGAAATGAGTAGAAACTTAAAATCTTCTAGAATGGGCTACAACTATTGCTCAAAATTCTCAGAAGACTTAAATTATATTTATGGTTGTCCACCCATTTATGACTAGCAAACATATGCTTTTAAACTATATAAAAAGAAAAGAAGTCCAAGATTTAAAATTTCTAAAAGAAAACAGAAACCCGAATTTTGAAAAGAACAAAGGTTTAGGAAAAAGAAGTTTATCAAAAAATATAATAAAAAGAAAGGTAAAAAACATTGTAGATGTTTTAAATATAACAAAGAGGGACATTATGCAAATGAATGCCCAGTTAATATCAAAAGAGTTATTATTCCTAATATAGAGAAATATTCCATCAACATTAGAACAATTGATGAAATTTCTGATGACAATTAGTCTATGAAATTACATCTTATTATGACTCCACAAAGTCTTAATCTGACTCCAAAGAGTCTAAATCTGAACAACCTTCAGATAAATAATTAAAAGGTTTTGACAAACTAAAAATCAATATGATTATAATAAATAAAACATTGACACAAATAAAGGTTATTCCTTTATTATCGTCTCTAAAACTTCCCAAAAAAGAAAAAATATCCTCACCAGGATATACAATCTACAATGGGAAAAATGCCTAGACTTAAGCGTTATCGAACTACAGAGGTAACATTAGATCTAATTATTTTAATACCATTTGGATACTATGAGATAATACATAATATCCCATATCATGCCAAGGAAAATATCTTCATCACTCATGGGATAATTGTAGCGAATTGTATATATTTTGAAACATTCATAGTAGGAGGGAGCATAAATATAGTTCCTTTTATTTTTTGACTCCATTCTATGCAATAGTCTTTAACTCTTTTATATTGTATAACATCTATGTTTAAAGTGAGTCCCCAAGTAGAGGAGTCTCTCTTTTCTTCTAAGTGTCGATTTTTATTTTTATGGTATGTACGCCAATATGAGCGTTTTCCATAATTTAACATGGATGAATATGAAGGAGTAGTATGAACTTGTTCCATATTATCTCCTTGAGATTCTTTCATGTTAACTTCAGGTGCAGGTGTTTGTGGACTATAACCATGATGACCAGGGAGATAGAGAGTACTTCTACTACTTTCTCCTCTTTCCATCCTAATGTTATAATCATTTTCTAATTGGTTTCTATAAAAATCTATAACTTCATGATTTTATTCCTAGAAGTTATAAATTTTTCACTAGAAATTTCTCCAGTGAGTTCTTTTTGTTGAAGTTCTAAGAACTCCAAGTAAAAGGATTTATCTAATTTTTGTAAATCCATAATAAAGTCTGTGGATTTTAATTTAACTATTATTGTTTGGTTAGTTTTGTTCCAACATAATAGTACTTAGATGTATTATTATGTCTGTGTTCTAGATTCTGAATTTTATCTTTGATCTCTTTTAATAGATCAACGATCAAATTCAGTATTCCTACTATGGTAGGGTCATTTCCAACTGTGGTCAGTATGTGGATTATATGTTCATAATCCTGGAAGTTTTCAGTAATCTGACACTTGTAAGTGTTATCGAGAATCAGTATGTTTTTCATTTTGAGTAGGTGTTTATGTTTTCTTATTACTAGAAAAGTTTGTAAGATGAGTTTTGATTTTTTTAAAAGGCTTGCTATTCTTTTGTATTATATTTCTGTTTTGAGCCACTATTTTACGACTACATCTACCCTTCCAAAACCGCAAGGTTCCCATGGCTTTCTAGGGGAAGTTAGGGATTCTTACAATGACCACCATCTATAATACACTGCTACATAAAATAGGAGCACAGCTATGGTTCGTTTCCTACTCCATAGCGTAAAGAAAAATAATACAAAGAAGAAGAAGAATCTTAAAACAAACTAACTCATTGTACAAACAAATCTTTTAATAAGAAAACATAAACAAAAGCTTACTCAAACAAAATATAAGAAGCAAACTTAAATTTATTTCATAAAAAAAAACTTAAAGTACAACGTGAGCACAAAGCTCTGATACAAGTTTTATAGCAGTACACCAAGCTTAGTAGCTTTATACAAAAAATACTCAAAAGTAATTTACAAGAGTGGAGGTTTACAATAATGGAGGTAGGAAAAGAGAGCAGAGTGGAGACAGAAAGCAAAAAGCAGAAAGAAACAAAGCTGGAATTCTTCTGTTGCCTTTGCTCTGGAGAGTGTCTTAATTTATAGACCAGGCTTGCTTTTGTTGGAAGCAAAAGAAAGTATCGTTTCCTGTAGATATTGCTTTTGATAATTACTCAGCACTATTGCACGTACTGTTCATCGTACACTGTTCACTGTAGATAGTACACTGTTTAGTGTAGATCGTACTTCATTTATTGGCCTGTGCTGTAGATGAGAATCTTTTGAATACTTCTGAAGATGTTAAAAGGTGTTTGTAAAGTGATTTTTTATGGTCCCACCATAAAAAATCTATGAGGGCCAAAGCTTCCATAGTTTCTTCATCCAAATCATTGTTTTTAGAATTGAATTCCGTGTGAGTAGCAAAGAACTCTTCTTTAACTGCTTGTCTTATTTTTCCAATTTAATCTTTCTCAGAAACATTTGTATTTTCTTTCCTTTCTGAGCTAAATCTTCAACCTCGTTGACTAAAGTGTCCAGAAAACAGACTGTTTTTCCACAATGAATTTGTTTGGCTAGATATTTAGAATTGAAATCTAGCTTCTAAAAAAAGTCGGTAGCAGCATACCATCGAGCTTCTTTTTCATTGAATAAGCTTGGTTTGAATTCTTCAAGTATTGGTGGAGTATCTGAATGTGTTACAAGCATCCATAACTGAATTGAAGAGTATAAATTGATATACTCTTGTTCTTCCCAAATTGTCCATATGCGAAAAACAAAAGTTGTTGAGAATTTGGTGGAGTAAAGATTCAGACTATTCTTGCAAATGTCTGGAATAAAGCCTGTATAATCTTTGGGCTGTCTGGTATTAATATAGACTTCATGTACTAGTCCTTTTTTGAGATGGACTTAGTATTTGGGAATCTCATTGAAGCAAGCTGTTATTCTAGGCCTTTCAGCAGTAGAATAATAAAAAACTTCTTGATTGAGGAACAATTGCTTTATGTTTGTTTCCTCAAGTTGCTTAAAGAATAAAAGCAACTTTTCTTTGTCGAAAATATTTTGCTGTTATAGCTGAATCATTTCCTGAACAGTAACTTCAGCCTCTAATTTTCTTATTTCTTCAGACTTTATATTGAACAGAAGTATGGCTGTTAGCAAATAATTCTGAGAGTGATTCAATCGACGACAGTTGTTGTTCGAATTTTTGCAAAGAGGAAGACTGAGTTGTGGTAGATCTGGACAATAATAATTCCAAGGTCTTCTTGTAGTTTTCTTCTTGATTGGTCTGTTGGACCATTGTTTGCTTCAAGCTTAAGTAACCTTTCTCAATTTGCGTTAGCCAATAATTTGCTGATCGCCAATCATTGGCTTGTAAAGCATGGAAACATCCATTAATCTTCTCAAAGAAAGCTAGATCTGATTCTTGGAGAGCTTTGTTATACCATTCTTTAGCAACTGTAGAGGCAAACGTCTTTTCTTTTTCAAGGGTTCCATAAGAATTGATTTTCTGTTTAATCAAAACTTTAGCTTGTTGAGCTTGATCTTTCTCTTGTTGGGTTTGGGCTTTTAAACCAACCTTTTGGGTTTTTGATACCTGTTGGGCATGAGAAGTTTTTGCCTTTTGGTTTTAGGCAGATGTTTCTACTTCGGCCTTTTGGGCCTTTGCTTTCTTAGGGAGAATTTCAGTAAATTCTACTGCTCTTTTCATTTTTTCTACAAAGTCTTTGAGAAATTTAAGATCTTCTTCATTCATGGTCTGCTAAGAAAATCAGCAACAATGTTAGTAAAATCAGGAATATATTTAACATTGTAAGTAATATTTCAAGGTATAAAGCAAGACGTATGCGTCGAAGATTTTCTTCTGGATTATTTATAGTTTTTTTTGTAAAAATTGGGCAACATATTTGTTGTCAGTTTCTATGATAAATACTCTATGGAGTAGATATATTTTGAGGCTTTTGATGGCTAATTTTATAGCCAATAATTCTTTATCATAAGTAGCATATTTACTTTGGGGTTTTGTAAATTTTCTTGAAGTATATGCTACAATCTCATTTGTAATTGTTACTAAGACTCCAGACCAGAATCAATCTAACGCATCTGTTTGTAATATAATTTGTTCATCTTCTGTTGGAAAATGAAGAATTTGCTTTTTTGTAACAAATTCTTTAATTTGTTAATTTCTTTTTGTTCTTCTAAACTCAAAGAAATAGGGATTTTATCTGTATTCCAACGACGAGGTTGTTCGCCGTTAATCCTTTTGTATTTGGCTTGTTCGGTTGCTAATTTGTTTTGTAAGGCTTTAATTTTGGAAGAAATTTTAGGTATAAACTTTCGTCCATAGTTTAAGAGTCCTAAAAAACTTTGCAGTTGTTTTAAACTGGTAATGTTTTCGAAAAACTCTTTAACTTTTGTATATATATGGTCTTGTAATTGTACTTGACCATTTTTTATTTGTTTTCCTAGAAAATCTATTTCAGTTTTGAATAATTCTATTTTCTTTGGACTCAAAATAATACCATGATTTAGCATTATTTTGATAACACGTAAAAGGTGATCTTTATGTTCTTCCTCTGTTTGAGAAAAAACAAGTATATCGTCTATGTAAGCGACGACATAAGGTAAATGTCCAAAAATAGAATTAATCCATTTTTGGAATATTTGAGGTGCATTTTTTAATCCAAATGGCATAACTAGCCATTCAAAATGGCCTTGTGGACAGCAAAAAGCTGTTAATTCTATTGATATTTGGTTTACAAGTTTGATTTGCCAAAATCCTTATTTGGCATCAAATTTGCTATAGTATTTAGCACCAGGGATTTGTTTGATTAGGTGCTCAGTAGTTGGTATAAAATAACCATCAAATTTTGTGCAAGAGTTTAACTTGCGATAATTGATGACCATTCGGGCCTTCCCACATTTTATTTCTACGTGATTTCGTACTGTAAATGCTGGAGAAGAATGTGAGTTGTGGCTCTTTTGTATTAATTTTAAATTTAACAGTTCCTATATTTGACTGTTAAATTCTTGTTTGTCTATTGGAGATACCATTATACTATTGACTCGTATATTGGTATTCTGGTATTGTTCTAAGAGTTCAATTGAACAATAGCGAGGAAATTTATCAAACCATTTTAGAGGGTCATTGGAAGGAGAAGAAGAAGAAGAAGAAGAAGAAGAAGGAGAAAAAGAAGAAGGAAAAGAATAACAAGAAGAATTTAAAGAACAAGAAAATGAACAAGAAGAGGAAGCAGAAGAAAAGAAGAAGAAGAAGAATAGGAAGAACAAGAAGAAGAAGAAGAAGTACAAGAAGAAGAAGAAGTACAAGAAGAAGAAGCACACAAAGAAGAAGAAGAAGAATAAGAAGAAGAAGAAGGAGAAGGAGAAGAAATAAGAAAGAAGAAGAAGTATAAGATGATGAAGAAGAAGAAGATGACGAAGAGAAAGAAGAAAAAGAAGAGGAGGAACAAGGAGAAGAAGAAGAAGAAGAAGAAGTAGTAGTAGAAGAAGAAAATATAGTTGAAGAACAAACAAAAAAAGAAGAAGAAGAAGAAGCAGAGGAAGAAGAAGGGGAAGAGAAGAAGAAGAAGAAGAAGATCATAATGATGATGATGGTGTTGAAGAAGAAGAAGAAGCACAAGAAAAAGAAGTAGAAGAAGAAGAACTAGAAGAAGAAGAAGAAGAAGAAGAAGAAGAAGTAGTAGTAGAAGAAGAAGAAGAAGACGAAGAAGAAGACAAAGAAGAGGTAGTAAAAGAAGAATAAGGGGAAGAAGAAGATGATGAAGAAGATGAAGAAGGGCAAAAAGAAGAAGACAAAGAAGAAGAAGAAGATGACGTGGAGGAAGAGAAAGAAGAAGACGAAGCAGAAGAAGAAGATGAAGAATAAGAAGATGGTGAAGAAGAAGAATAAC
Source organism: Vanilla planifolia (assembly GCA_023846275.1). NCBI lineage: Eukaryota > Viridiplantae > Streptophyta > Magnoliopsida > Asparagales > Orchidaceae > Vanilla > Vanilla planifolia. The sequence goes on along the minus strand of JAIUJO010001567.1, from coordinate 24,068 downwards.
AATAAGAATATTAAGAACATGATGACGATGAAGAAGAAAAAGATGAAGAACACAAAGAAGAACAAGAAAAAGAAGAAGACGAAGAAGATGATGATGAAGAAGATGTTGAAGAAGGTGAAGAAAAAGCAGAAGAAGAAGAAGATGAGAAGGGAAAAGAAGAAGACTAAAAAGAAGAAGAAGAAGAAGAAGAAGAAGAAAAGGAAAAGGAAGAAAAGGAAGAAGAAGAAGAAGAAGATGAAGAAGAAGAAGAAGAAAAAGAAGAAGAATGACAACAACAACAACAACAAAAAGAAGGAAAAGGAGAAGAAAAGGAAGAAGAACAAGAAGAACAAGAAGAAGAAGAAGAAAGAAAAGAAGAAGAAGGGGAAGGCAAAGAAGAAGAAGAAGTAGAAGATGAAGAAGAAGGTAAGGAAGAAGAAGAAGAATAAGAAGAAGAAAAAGAAAAAGAAGTAAAAGAACAAGAAGAGGAGGAAGAACAAGAAGAAAAAGAAGAAGAAGAAGAAGAAGAAGAAGAAGAAGAAAAACAAGAGAAAGAAGAAATGAAGTAGAGGAAGAAAAAGAAGAACACAAAGAAGAAGAAGAAGAAGAAGAAGATGAAGAAGAGGAAGAAGAAGTATAAGAATAAGAAGAGAAAGAAAAAGACAAAGAAGAAGAAGAATAAGAAGAAGAAGAAGAAGAATAAGAGGAAGAAGAAGAAGATGAAAAAGAAGAGGAGGAAGGGGAAGAAGAAGAAGAAGAACAAGGAGGACAAGAAGAAAAAAGTAACAAAAGAAGAAGAAAATGAAAAAGAAGAAGAAGCACAAGAAAATGAAGTTTATGAAGAAGAAAATCAACAAGTAAAAGAAGACGATGAAGAAGAAGAAGAACAACAAGAACAAGAAGAAGAAGAAGAAGTAGAAGAACAAAAAAGAGAAGAAGAATGAAGAAGAGGAAGAAGAAGAAGAAGAACAAGAATGAGAAGAAGTGGAAGAAGTAGATGAAGAAGAAGAAGAAGAAGAAGAAGAAGAATTAGAAGAAGAAGAAGAAGTACAAGAAGAAGAAGAACAACAACAACAAGAATAATAATAATAATAATAATAATAATAATAAGAGGAAGTAGAAGAATTAGAAGAGGAACAAGAATCAGAGTAAAAATAAGAAGAACAAGAAGAAGAAGAATAAGAAGAAGAAGAATCAGAGGTAGAAGGGGAAGAGGAAGATTATGAAGAAGAAGAAGAATAAGAAGAAAAAGAAGAAGAAGATGCTTAAGAAGAAGACGGAATAGACAGAGAAGGAGGAGGAGGAGGAGGAGAAGAAGAAGAAGAAGAAGAGGAAGAAGGAGCAGAAGAAGAAGAAGAAGATGAAGAAAGAGAAGAAGGAGAGAAAGAAGAAAATGAAGGTGAAGGAGAGGAAGAAGAAGTAATAAGAAGAAGAAGTAGTAGTAGAAGAAGAAGATGATGATGATGATGAAGTAGAAGAAGAAGAAAAAGAAGAAGTAGTAGAACAAGTAGAAGAAGAAGAAGATGAAGGAAAAGAAGAAGAGGAAGAAGTTGATGACAAAGAAGAAGAAGAAGAAGTAGTAGTTGTAG
>JAIUJO010001567.1:15000-17500 GCA_023846275.1 Vanilla planifolia | reverse complement strand
AGTAGAAGAAGAAGAAGATGATGATGAATAAGAAGAAGAGATAGGAGAAAGAAGAAGAAGAAGAAGAAGAAGAAGAAGAAGAAGAGGCAAATGAAGAGCAAGTAGAGGAATAAGAGGAGCTATAAGAAGAGGAAGAAATGAATAAAGGAAAAAGAAAAGATTGAGGAGAAGATGAAGAGTAAGAAGAGGAAGAAGAAGAAGGAGGAGAAGAAGAAGAAAAAGATGGTAAGTTGAAGAAGAAGAAGAAGAAGAAATAGAAAACTAGAAGAAGAAGAAGAAGAAGAAGAAGAAGAAGGGGAAGAATAAGAAGAAGAACAAGAAGAAGGCGAAGAAGAAGAAGAACAAGAAGAAGGAGAAGAAGGAGAAGGAGGAGAAGAAGAAGGAGAAGAAGATGGAGAAGTAGTAAAAGAAGAAGAACAAGAAGAACAAGAAAAACAACAACGAGAAAAAGATGGAGAAGAAGGAGAAGAAGATGATGAAGACGAAGACGAAGAAGAAGAAGAAGAAGATGAAGAAGAAGAAGAGGAAGAAGAAAAAGAAGAAGAAGAAAAAAGGAAGATGATGAAGGAGATGAAGAAGATGAAGAAGAAGAAGAAGAGGAAGAAGAAGAAGAAGAGAAAGGGGGTAGAGGAGAAGAAGAAGAAGAGGAAGGAGAAAAAGTAGGAGAAGAAAGAGAAGGAGAAGGAGAAGAAGAAGAAGAAGAAGAAGACGTACAAGAAGACGAAGAAGGCGACTAAGATGAAGAAGTCAAAGAAATAGAAGGGGAAGAAGAAGTAGAAGAAGGAGAAGAAGTGGAAGAAGAAGAAAGAGAAGAAGAAAAATAAATTGAAGAAGTAGAAGAAGAGAAAAAGAAGAATAAGAGGCAAAAGAAGAGGAACTAGAATAAGAAGAAGTGAAAGAAGGAGAAAGCAGAGAAAAAGAAGAGGAAGAAAAAGAATAAGAATAAGAATAACAATAAGAATGAGAATTAGAAGAAGAAGAAGAAGAAGTAGAAGATAAGATGAAGAAGAAGAAGAAGAAAAAAAGGAAATAGGAAGAAGAAGAAGAAGAAGAATAAAGTGGCCAAGAAGAAGAAAAGGAAGAAGAAAAGGTAGAGGAGGAGAAGAAGTAGAAGAAGAAGAAGAAGAACAAGAATAGGAAGAAGAAGAAGAAGAAGAAGAATAAGAATAAGATGTTGAAGAAAAAGAACAAGAAGAAGGAGAAGAAGGAGAAGGATAAGAAGAAAAAGAAGATGAAGAAGAAGAAGAAGAAAAAGAAGAAGTTGAAGAGAAAGAACAAGAAGATGAAGTAGTAGTAGAAGAAGAAGAAGAAGAACAAGTAGAAGAAGAGGAAGAAGAAGTTTAAGATGAAGAATAAGAAGAAGATGAAGATAAAGACGAGGAATAAGAAGAAGAACAATTTGAACAAGAAGAAGAAGAAAAGAAGAAGAAGAAGAAAAAGATGATGAAGAAGAAGGACAAGAAGAAGTAAAAGAGTAAGAAGAAGAAGAGGATTTAGAAGAAGAAAAAGTCAAAGAAGAAGAAGAAGAAGGCGAAGCAGAAGAGGAGATAGAAGAAGAAGAAGAAGAAGAAAATGAAGAGGTACTTGATGAAAAGTTGTAGTGGAAGAAAGGGAAAGAGAAGAAGACGAAGTAGAAGAAGAAGAAGAATATGAGGAGGAAGAAGACAAAGAAAAAGAAGAAGATAGGACAAAGGGGAAGAAGAACAAGAAGAAGAAAGAATAAGAAGAAGAAGAAGAAGAAGAAGAAGAAGAACAAAGAGAACAAGTGGAAGAAAAATATTAAGAAGAAGAAGAAGAAGAAGAAAAAGAAGAACAAGAAGAAGAACAAGAAGAAAGAGAAGAAGTAGAAGAAGAAGTAGTAGAAGAAGAAGAAGAGGTAAAAGAAGAAGAGGAGGAAGGAGAAGAAGAAGAAGAAGAAGTTGAACAAGAGTAAGAAGAAAAAGAAAAAAAAGAAGAAGAAGAAAAAGAAGAAGTTGAAGAAGTCGAAGAAGATGAAGAAGAAGAAGAAGAAGAGGAAGAAGAAGAAGAACAAGACGAAGAAGAAGAAGAAGAAAAAGAAGAAGATAAAGAAGGAGAAGAAGAAGAAGAACATTGAGAGGTAGAAGAATATGGAGAAGAAGGAGGCGAAGGAGTAGAAGAAGGAGAAAAAGAACAAGAAGAAGAAGATGATGAAGAAGAAGAAGAAGTGGAAGAATAAGAAAGAGAAGAAGAAAAAGATGAAAAGAAGAAGAAGAAAAAGGAGAAGAATATCTAGAAGAAGAAGAAGATGAACAAGAAGTAGAAGAAGAGGAAGAAAAGGTAGAACAAGAAGAACAAATCAGAGGGGAAGAAGAAGAATAGGAAGACGAAGTGTAAGAAGAAGTAGAGGAACTAGAAGAAGAAGTAGAAGAAGAAGAAAGAAAAGGAAAAGAAGAAGAAGAAGAAGATAAAAAGAAGAATAAGAAGAAGAAGAAGAAGAAAGAAAAAGAAGAGATAGAAGAAGAATGGAAAGAATAGAACA
>JAIUJO010001567.1:7500-10000 GCA_023846275.1 Vanilla planifolia | reverse complement strand
TAAGAGAAGGAAGAAGATGAAGAAGAAGAAAAAGAAGGAGATGAAGAATAAGAAGAAGAAGAAGAAAAAGAAGACGAATCAGAAGTGAGAGAGGAAGAGAAATAAGATGGAGAAAAAGAAGAAGAAGAGGAGGAACAAGAAGAAGTAGAAGAAGAAGGAGGAGGAGGAGGAGGAGGAGGAGGAGGAAGAGTAGGAGAAGAAGATGAATAAGAACAAAAGAAAGAGGAAAAACCAGATGAAGAAGAAGAAAAAGAAGCAAAAGAATAAGATGAAGAAGAAGAAGAAGAAGAAGAATAAGAACAAGATGAAGAAGAAGATGAAGAAGAATAAGAAGAAGAAGAAGAAGAAGAAGAAGAAGAAGAAGTTGATATTAAAGAAGAAGAGGAAAAACAAAGAGAAGAAGAAGAAGAAGAAGAAGAACAAGAAGAAGAAGAAGAAGAAGAAAGGGAAGAAGAAGAATAAGAATAATAATAAGGACAAGAAAAAAAGAATAAAAAGAAGAAGAAGAAGGAGAAGAGGAAGAAGTCAAAGAAGAAGAAGAAGATGTAGCGGGAGAGCGAGAAGAAGAGTAAGAAGAAGAAGGAAGAAGAAGAAGAAGAAGTAGAAGAAGAAGAATAGTAATAATAATTATAATAATAAATACAACAAAAAAAATAATAACAATAATCATCATAATAACAATAATAATAATAATAATAATAATAATAATAACAATAATAATAACAAAATAGTAATAATAATAATAATAATTAGAGGAAGAAGAAGAAGAAGAAGAAGAAGGAAAGGCAGAAGAAGAAGAAGAACAAAAAGACGACAAAGAAGAGGAAGAAAAAGAAGAATAAGAAGAAGAAGTTGAAGATGAAGAAGAAGAAGAAGATGAAGAAGAAGAAGAATAAGGGGAAGAAAAAGAAGAAGAAGAAAAAGGAGTACAAGAACAAGAAGATGGAGAAAAATAAGGAGAGAAAGATGATGATGAAGAAGGAGTAATAGAAAAAGGAAAAGGAGGAGAAGGAGAAGAAGAAGAACCAAAAGGAAAAGAAGTAGAAGAAGAAGAAGAAGTAGAAGAAGAAGAAATAGAGCCAGATGAAGAAGAAGCAGAAGAGGAAGAAGAAGAAGGAGGAGGAGGAGATGGAGGAGAAGAAGAAGAAATGGAAGATAAAAAATAGGAAGAAGAAAAAGAAGAAGAAGAAAAAGTAGAAGAAGAAGAAGAAAAAGAACAAGTAGAGGAAGAAGAGGAGGAGGAAGAATAATAATGATAATAAGAAAAAGAGGGAGGAGAAGAAGAAGAAGAAGAAGATGAAGAAGAAGAAGAAGAAGAGGAAGGACAAGAAGTAGAAGAAAAGAAGAAGAAGAAGAAGAAGAAGAGGAAGAAGAAGAAGAAAATGAAGAAGTAGAAGTAGAAGAAGAATAATAATAACAATAATAATAATAAGGAGAACAAGAAGAAGAAGATGAAGAAGAAGAATTTGATGATGATGAAGAAAAATAATAATAATAAGAAGGAGAAGAAGAAAAAGAAGAAGAAAAAGACGAGAAAGAAGAAGTAGAAGAACGAGGAGGAGAAGATGAAGAAGAATAAGAAGATGAAAAAAAGGGGAAAAAGAAGAAGAAGAAGAAGAAGAAGAGGAAGATGAAGAAGATGAGAAAGAAGAAGAAGAAGAAGCATAAAAGGAGAATAACAAGAAGAAGAAGTAGTACATGAAAAAGAAGATGAAAGAGAAAAAGAAGGAGAGATGGATGACGATCGAGAAGAAGAAGAAGAGAAAGAAGGACACGGAAATAAAGATGAAGGAAAAGAAGAAATAGAAGAAGAAGAAGAAGAAGAAATAGAAGAAGAAGATGGAGAACAAGGAGAAGAAAAAGCAGTAGGTGAGGAAGTTGAGGAAGAAGAAGAAGGAGAAGAAGTAGAAAAAGTAGAAGAACAAGAAGAGGAAGAAGAAGAAGAAGAAGAAGAAGAAAAAGGAGAAAAAGAAGAAGAAGACGAAGAAGAAGAAAATTAGAAGAAGAAGATGAAGAAAAAAGAAGAAAAAGAAGGAGAAGAAGAAGGAGGAAGAAGAAGAAAAAGCAGGAGAAGAAGAAGTAGAAGAAGAAGAAGAAAATGAAGAAGAATAAGAAGAAGAAGAAGTGGAAGAAGAAGGGGACAAAGAAGAAGAAGTAGAAGAAGAAGAAGGAAAAGAAGAGAAGAAGAAGAAGAAGAAGAAAAAAGGGGAGTAAGAAAGAAGAGAAGAGAAGAAGAAGAAGAAGAAGAAGAAGAAGAAGAAGAAGAAGTTTAATAAGATGAAGAAGAAAAAGAAGAAGAAGAAAAAGAAGAAGAAGAAAAAGAAGAAGAAGAGGAGGAGAAGAAGAAGAAGAAGAAGGAGAAGAAAACAAAGAAAAAAAAAGAAGAAGAAGAAGAAGAGGAAGAAGGAGGAGAAGAAGAAGAACAAGATTAGACGAAGAAGAAGAAGAAGAAGTAGAAGAAGAAAAGAAGACAAGAAGAAGGAGGAGGGAGAGAGAAGAA
>JAIUJO010001190.1:112500-117500 GCA_023846275.1 Vanilla planifolia | reverse complement strand
AAGAGAGCCGTCTCACGCAAAACCAGCAGGGGCCTGTCGTGGTGATCCCACGCCACAAGGCCAATCCCAAAGATGTCATCACCGACAGCAGCATCGCAATTAATCAGAATCCAGCCAGTGGGGCGAGGAACCCAGACATGAGTTACATTCAACTCAAAAGAGCTGCAAGGGCTCCCGCAAGCCATGGACAAGTGCTGATTAAGAGTTGTAGAAGTTGCAGCCAACTCAATTTGAATTTTTCTCCAAAGGGTCCAAGGGTGCACGGGATTTTCATTGTGTCTTCTCGCGTTCCTGTTCTCCCATATGTAGAACATTGTTGTCATTAGGCTGGCCGCCCATGCTCTGTCCTCTCCCCCACGGATTCCAGGCGAGGCAATGAATTCCTTGATGTTGTGGATAAAATCCTAGTTGCTACCCCTCCATTGGAAGGCCTAAGAACAAGAGCAGCTTGACGCATATGACATGCAGTCCACGCTTCATGAGCATTAGGAAACTTCTAGAAAATGTGTTGTAGTGTTTCAGCCTCTTCATAACCCCAGGAGCAAATGTTGCTTTCGACAAGCCCTCTACACTGAAGCCAAACCGCAGTAGGCAAAAAATTCCCCACAAGTCTCCAAGCAAATATGCGAACACGCGGCAGCAAATTCAACTTCCAAACCGCTTTGGCAACCTCCCTAATATCCTTTCCCCGTTCCCCATCAAACCTGCTGGCACCCAGCTTAAGATCTTTGTAGAGGTGGTGGTTGTCGATCTTCTCCATTTCGATATTTGCTTAAGTGAGAATATCTTCCTCCTGCCTGTGAGCCCAAGGTAGTCGCATAATTCTCTCCAATAAAGGAGCACCAGGCCAAGACCGAATCTTCAATTCATCCCACACTCCACACTTGATGACGCACTCCCCAACCATAGTTGGCCACTAAACATTCATGTTAATATAAGTTGGCCAGCAAGAGAGCGAGAGGAAATCAATCCAATATCCTCCATAAAATGGACCCTGTGACTTGCACCAATTCTCCAAACAAAACTGGAAACCGCATGTGCCATGGCCCTAGTCACCAATCTGCAAGCTTGAGATGCTCCGCGTGGCGCTTTTAGAAAGTTGTTTTCGTGTCCATATTTTCCTCTCATTACTTCCGTCCACAGGCCATGCTCGCGGTCGAGAAGACGCTTACACATCTACATGTTGAGCACCCACTGCCAGATGTGCAAGTCCAGCAATCCAAGGCCACTCGCATCCTTTAGCAGCGTAACGGTATCCCAGTCTAAGTAGTGCATGGCATTTACTCCCCCACGCTGCTCCACAAAAAATTCCTAATAATCCTCTCCCCAGCAACAATGGTGGTCGTAGGAACAACATAGTGCTTCATAAGGTAGCTAGGAATTGCACTTAACACTGCCCATGATAATCCTCCAGGCAAGCGACATGGGCCTTACTCTCCAGTTAGTCACCCTTTCCTCCATATTATGAATCACGAACCCAGCATCATCCTTTCCCAATGCCTTTACCAAAATAGGTATACCCAAATACTTCAATTTAACACTTTGACTCATGCCCAAGATGTTTTTAATGAAGCATTTGTGCTTATTCCTCATTGCTTTACTAAAAAGGATGATGGATTTAGAGCGATTAACCATCAATTCCGCCACAGTCCCAAACTCATGGAGTGTCTTGTAAACGACGTTTGCAGCTTTCTGCGTAGTACGGGCAAACACCACAATATTGTCAGTGAACAGAAGGTGAGACAAAGTAGGTGCTTGCTGGCTTCACCTGAATCCCAGAATAGCATTCTCCTTATATGCCCAAACGAGTACAGAGAAATACTCGGTCACAATAGTGAACAGATAGGGTGAAAGTGGACACTTTTGATGCAGGCCTCAATCCAAGGCAGGCCGATTCCATTCAACAAGACCCCAAATCTAGGTTTGGCAATGTAGGCTTCCACCCAGTCACACCATAGTAGTGGGAACCCCATCATTTTGAGCATGTTGAGCAGAAAGTCCTAGCAAACGTGATCAAAGGCCTGCTTCATGTCAATCTTTATCACCATCAGACCCTTCTTGGTGTTTGCGTGATGCATACACGAAACCATCTCCTGAGCCACAAAGATATTGTCCGGGATGGATCTTCCTGGAACAAATGCACCTTGTTCTCTAGAGATGATACCTGGCAAGACCAACTTAAGTCTCTCCACCAGAACTCTCACGATAACTTTGTATATGATGTTGCACAGGCTTATGGGGCTGTAGTGTTCTGGCTTGCTCACATTTTGCATTTTGAGAATTAACGCCACCAGTGTATCCTTCCAGCTCACAGGCATCCGCCTTTCATTAAAGAAACAATGTGTAGCCTGCAAAATATGCTTCTGAGTTGTGGACCAATAACCCTTAACAAATTTAAATGTTATTCCATCAATGCCCGGGGACTTGTTGTTCTACATAGCCTTAATAGCATGCATTATCTCTGCATCAGTCACCGTCCGCTCCAGCATGTTTGCCTATTCACTACAAAGACAAGCCTGCAAGCCCCAGCGTGCCACCAGATGCATGCAGGTTGCATCATGCCACTTTGCCTCAAAATAGGATGTCAGGATGGAGCCAATGTCATCAGCCGAGGTTGCATCCCGTCCACTCTCATCCTGCGCATATGGGCAATAAAATTCCTCCACATGCATGCAGTAGCAGCAGCTTGAAAAAATTTTGTGTTTCGATCCCCCAATCATGCCTAGTGTACCTTCCCCCTTTGCCACCACCACCTCTCTTCGAACGCACCACTGCGGTGAAATTCTGCAATTAGCCGGCTGAGGAGCGCATTCTCCTGTCATGCAACCCCACATGTGATTCTTTCAACTGCAAGCTATTAATACTCTCCTCCATCTCCACGTTCTTTCTTGTTACATTGCTCAAGGTGCTCTTGCTTCAGCAGCGCAGAGCCACTAGCACCCTTTTAAATTTGGTTGATAGTGCATCCATACTTTCACCAAGGGTGCGTCTCGCCCAAACTCTGTGGACCATGCCGCTGGTCTGTGGGAAATAAGGCTAGGAATTTTCAAAGTGAGTTCTGGCTCCCACACGTGATCTTTGGTTCCCACTAAGGTCAATGAGGAGTGGGCAGTGGTCAGAGCCCACCCTAGGAAGGTGAGTAACCATGCAGCTTGGGAACAGTTGGAGCCCCTTAGTGTTCATAAACGCTTTATCCAATCTTTTGTAGATCCTCACGCCCCCCTCCTTGCCGTTGCACCAAGTAAAGTTGATCCCTACGTACTTAAGATCAACCAAGTGCAGCTCTTGAGTGACATCCAAAAACTCTTGGTGAGCTCTTCCGAAGATGAACTTCCTGCCCCTCTTTTCTCATTTTGCGACAAGATGAGGTTGAAATCACCTGTAATCATCAGCGGGCTGCCTCTGCCACTAACATCTCTAAGTGCTCCCCACATCTTAGTCCTCCTATATGTCTCTTTTGGGCCATAGACCGTGCAGCAAATGATCTTCCTGCCTATTCCCAGAATGACTTCAAAAGAGACAACATGCCTCATCGATCCCAGTAGATTGACAGTCAGCCTATAGTGCCACTTCAGAATGATGCCACCACATCATCATCATCTTCTTCTTCTTGTTCGTATTCTTCTTCTTCTTCTTCTCCTTCTTCTTCTTTGTCTCCTTCTTCTTCTTCTTATTCTTCTTCTTCTTCTTCTTCTTTTTCATCTCCTCTTTTCTGATCCTTCTTCTTCTTCTTCTTCTTCTTCTTCTTCTTCTTCTACTTCTTCTTCTTCCTCCTCTTCTTCTTCATCTTCATCTTCTTCTTCTTCTTTTTCTTCTTTTTACTTCTTCGTTTCATCTTGTTCTTCTTCGTCTTCCTCGTCTTCGTCTTCTTATTCTTCTTCTTCTTCTTCTTCTTCTTCTCCATCTTCTTCTTTGTCCGCTTATTCTTCATCTTAGTCTTCTTCTTCTTCTTTTTAGTTTTCTTCTTCTTCTCGTTCCTATTTTACTTTGTCGTCTCCTTCTTTGTCATCATCATCATCTCCTTCTTCTTCCTCTTCTTCTTCTACTTCTTCTTCTTCTTCTTCTTATTCCTTCGTTTCTTCTCCTTATTCATCTTCTTCTTCTTCTTGTCCTTCTTTTTCTTCTCATTCTTTTTCTTCTTCTCCTTCTTACTCTTCTTCTTCTTCTCCTTCTTCTCCATCTTCTCCTTCTTTTTCTTATTCTTCTATTTCTTCTTCTTCTTCTTCATCGTCATCTTCTTCTTCGTCTCCTTCTTCTTCGTGTTCTTTTTCATTTCTTCTTCTTCTACTACTACAACAACTTCTTCTTCTTCTCATTCTTCTTCACACTCATCATCTTGTTTTTCTTCCTCTTTTTCTTCTTCTTCTTCTTCATCTTCTTCTTCTTTTCTTCTTCTTTTTCCTCCTCTTCTTCTTCTTTTGCTTCTTCTCCTTCTTCTTCTCCTTCTTCTTCTTCTTCTTCTTCTTCTTCTTTTGTTTCTTCTTCTTCTTCTTCTTATACTACTTCTCCATCTTCTTCTTCCACTTCTACTACCTCTTCTTCTTCTCCATCTTCCTATTCTTCTTCTTCTTCTTCTTCTTCTTCTTCTTCTTCTTTTTCATCTTCTTCGTCTTTTTCATCTTCTTCTTCTTCTTCCTCTTCTTTTTCTACTTCTTCTTCTTCTTCTTCCTTTTCCTCTTCTCCTTCTTCTTCTTCTTCTTCTTATTCTTCTTCTATTGTTAAACAACTTCTTCAGCATCTTCTTCTTCTTCTTTGTCTTTTTCATCATCTTCTTCTTCTTCCTCTTTATCTTCTTTTTCTGCTTCTTCTTCCTCTTCTTCGCCTTCTTCTACTTTTTCTTCGTCTTCTTCTTCTTCTTTGTCTTCTTCTTCTTCTTCTTTGTCTTCTTCTTCTTCTTCTTCTTCTTCTTCTTCTTCTCCTCCTCCTCCTCCCCCTCCTCCTCCTTCTCCTTCTCCTCCTGGTTTTTCTTCATCATCATCATCTTCTTCTTCTTCTTCATC
>JAIUJO010001190.1:100000-102500 GCA_023846275.1 Vanilla planifolia | reverse complement strand
CTTTTTCTTCTTCTTCATCTTCTTCTTCTTCTTCCTCTTCTACTACTACTACTACTGCTTCTTCTTCTTCTTGTTTTCCTTCTCCTTCTTCTTCTACTTCTCTTTCTGCTTTTTTTCTTCTTTTTCTTCTTATTCTTATTCTTCTTGTTCTTCTTCTTTTCATTCTTCATCATCATGTTCTTCAACTTCTTCCTCTTCTTCTTCTCCTTCTTCTTCTCTTTCTTTCTTATCTTCTTCTTCTTCTTATTCTTCTTCTTCTTCTTTTTCTTCTTCTTCTTCTTCTATTTCTTCTTCTTCTTCTTCTTTTACTTCTTCTTCTTATTCTTCTCCTTCTCCCACTTCTTCTTGTTCTTCATCATCATCATCATCATAGTCTTCTTCTTATTATTCTTCTTCTTCTTAGGCTTCTTCTTCTTCTACTTCTTATTCTTCTTCTCCTTCTTCACGTCCTTCTTCCTCTTCTTCTTCACCTTTTTCTTATCCTTTTTCTTCTTTTTTACTTCTCCTTTGCCTTGTTCTCCTCCTTCTTCTTCTTCTCCTTCTTCTTTTCCTTCTTCTTCTTCTTGTTCTTGTCCTACTTTTTCTTCTATATCTTTTTCTTTTTGTTCTTCTTCTTCTTCTTCTTCTTCTTCTCTTTCTTCTTTTTCTTCTTATTCTTCTTCTTCTTTTTTTCCTAATTATCTTCATATTCTTCTCCTTCTCCCACTTCTTCTTGTTCTTCATCATCACCATCATCATAATCTTCTTCTTCTTATTATTCTCCTTCTCCAGCTTCTTCTTCTTCTTTTTCTTCTTCTCCTTCTTCATCTCCTTCTTCTTCTTCTTCTTCTCCTTTTTGATATCCTTCTTCTTCATCTTTTACTTCTCCTTTTCCTTCTTCTTCTTCTTCTTCTTCTTCTTCTTCTTCTCCTTCTTCTTCTTCTACTTCTTGCCATACTTCTTCTACACCTTTTTCTTCTTCATCATCTTCTTCTACTTCTTCTTCTCCAACTACTTCTTCTTCTTCTCCTTCTTCTTCTTTGTCTTCTTCTTCTTCAACTTGTTGTTCTACTTCTTCATCATCATCATCATCATTGTCTTCTTCTTCTTCTTCTTTTTCTTATTGTTCTTCTTCTTCCTTTTTTTCTTCCTCTTCTTCTACTTCTTCTGCCAATTCTTCTTCTTCTTCTTCTTCCCCTTCTTTTTCTTCTTCTTCACTTTATTCTTCTTCTTCCTCTTCTTCTTTTCAACATCATCTTTGTCTTCTTCTTTTTTTCTTGTTCTTGTTCTTGTTCTTGTTCTTCTTCTTCTTTGGCATCTCCATCTTCTTTTTCATCTTCTTCTTCTTCTTCTCCTTATTCTTCTTTTCCATCGTCATTTTCTTCTTCTTCTTCTCCTCCTTCGTCTTCTTCTCTTTCTTCTTTGTCTTCTTCTTATCTTTTTTTCGTCATCTTCTTCTTCTTCTTCTTCTTCTCCTTCTCCTTCTTCTTTGTCTTCTTCTTCTCCTTTTTTGGTCTTCTTTTCCTTCTTTTTCTTCTTCTTCTTTTTCTTCCATTTCTTTATCCTATTCTTGTCCTTCTCCTTCTTCTTCTTTTTCTTCTTCTTCTTCCTCTTCCTCTTCTGTTCCTTTTTCTTCTTCTTCTTCTTCTTCTTATTCCTCTTCTCCCACAACTTATTCTTCTTCTTCTTCTTTTACTTCTTCTTTTTCTTCATTATCTTCTACTTCTTAATCTTCTTCTTCTTCTTCTTCTTCTGATTTTTCTTCTTATTCTTCTCCTCCTGCTTCTTCTTGTTCTTCATCATCATCATCATCATAATCTTCTTCTTATTCTTCTTATTTTTCTCCATCTTCTTCTTCTACTTCTTGTTCTTCTTCTCCTTCTTCATCTCCTTCTTCTTCTTCTTCTTCTCCTTTTACTTATCATTCTTCTTCTTCTTTTCTTCTCCTTTGCCTTCTTCTTCTTCTTCTCCTTCTTCATCCATTTCTTCATCTTTTTCTTATTCTTATTCTTCTTCTTCTTCTTGTTCTTCATCTTCTTATTCTTTTCCTTCTTCTTTTTCTTTTTCTTCTTCTTCTCCTCCTCCTTCTTCCGCTTATTCTTCTTCTTCTTCCACTTCTTCTTCTTCTTCTTAGTCTTCTTCTTCTTCTTCTTCTTCTTCATCTTCTTCTTCTTCTTCTTCTGCTTTGTCTTCTTCTTCTTCTTCTCCAACTTTTTCTTCTACTTCTTCTTTTTGCTTTTTCATCTATTTCTTCTTCTTTTTCTCCATCCACTTCTTCTTCTTTCTCTCCTTTTTCTCCTTTTAATTCTTCTCCTTCTTCTTCTTCCTCTTCTTTTTCTTCTCATTCTTCTTCTCCTACTTGATCGTTTTCTTCTTCTTCTTCTTCTTCTTCTTTTGTTACGCCTACTTTTCATCGTCTACTTGTGCTCCATCTTCTTCTTCTTCTTCTTGTTCATTTTCTTCTTGTTCTTCTTCTGCTTCTTCTTCTTCTTTTCTTCTTCATCCTCTTCTTCTTCTTCTC
>JAIUJO010001190.1:72500-87500 GCA_023846275.1 Vanilla planifolia | reverse complement strand
CTAGTTCTTCTTCTGCTTCTTATTATTCTTCTTCTTCTCCTCCTTCTTCCTTTTCTTCTTCTTCGGCAACTTTGTCTACTTCTTGTTCTTCTTCTAGTTCACTTACTTCTCCATTTTCATCTCCTACTTCTTTCCTTCTTCTTCTTCTTCCAATTCTTATTCTTCTTCTTCATCTTCCTCTACTTCTTCTTCTTCTTCTTCTTCCTCTTCTTCTTTTTGTCCTTCTTCCTTTTTCTTCTTCTTTTTCCTCCTCTTCCTCTTCTTCTTCTTCTTCTCCTTGTTCTATTCCTCCTCCTTCTTCTTCGTCTTCTTTTTGGCTTCTCGTTATTCTTCTTCTTCTTCTTTTTCATCTTCTTTTATGCTTCTTGTTTTTATTCTTCTTCTTCTTCATCTTCTTATCCATCTTCTTTTTCTACTTCTTCTTCCTTTTCTTCGTCTTCTTCTTCTTCTTCTTCTTTTACTTCTATTTCATCTTCTGCTTCTTCACCTTTTCTCCTTCTTATTCTTTTACTTCTACTTCTTTTTTTCCTTCTTCTTTGCCCTCTTCATCTTCATCTTTTACTTGTTTTTTCTCTTATTCTTTTTCTTCTACCTCATCTTCTTCTTCTTCTTCTTCCCCTTCTCCTTCTTCATCTTCTTCTTCTTCTCCTTATTCATCGTCATCTTCTTCTTCTTCTTCTTTTCCTTCTTCTTCTTCTTCTTCTTCTCCTTCTTCTCTTCTTCTTCCTCTTCTTCTTCTTCAACATCATCTTCTTCTTCTTCTTGGTCTTCTAGTTCTCCTTCTTTTGCATCTTCTTCTTCTTCTTCTTTTTCTCCTTTTTCTTCGTCTTCTTCTTCTTCTTTCTCCTCTTCTTCTTCTTTTATTTCTTCTTCGTCTTCTTCTTCCTCTTCTTTTACTTCTTCTTCTTCATCTTCCTCTTCTTCCACATCTTCTTCTTCTTCTTCTTCTTCTTCTTCTGCTTCCATCTCTTCTTCTTCTTCTTCTTCTTCATCATAATCTTTTTCTTCTTCTTCTTCATCTTCTTCTTCTTATCCTTCTTCTTCTTCTTCTACATTCTTCTCCTTATTCTACTACTTCTTCATCTCCTTCTTCTTCCTCTTCTTTTTCTCCTTCTTTTTCAACTCCTTCTTCTTGTTCTTTTTCTCCCTTCCACTTCTCCTTAATCATATCCTTCTTCTTCTCCTTCCTCTTTTACTGCTTCTTCTTCTTCTACTTCTTTTTCTTCTTCTTCGCCTTCTTTATCTTCTTCCTCTTCTTCTTCTTCTTATTATTCTTCTTGTACTTCTTCCTCCTTCATTTCTACTTCTCCTTCTCTTCCTTCTTCCACTACTTCTCCATCATCATCATCATCTTCTTATTTTACTTTTTGTTCTTCTTTTCTTCTTCTTCTTCATCTTCTTCTCCATCTTCTTCTTCTTATTTTTCTTCTTCTTCTTCTTCTTCTTTTTATTCTTTTTCTTCCTCTTCTTCTTCTTCCTATACTTCTTCTTCTAGTTATTCTTCTCCTCCTCCTTTTTCAACTTTTTATTTTCTTCTTCTTCTTCTTCTTTTTCTTCTTCATCATCTTCTTCTTCTTCTTCTTCTTCTTCTTTTACTTCTACTTTTTCTCTCTCTTCTTCTTCTTCTCTTTCTCCATCTACTTCTCCTTCTCCTCCTTCTTCTCCTTCTTTCTTTTTATTCTTCTTCCTCTTCTTCTTCTTCTTCTCCTTCTCCTTGTTCTTCTTCATCTTCTTCTTCTTTTCTTCCTCTTCATCTACATCTTCTTCTTCTTCTACTTCTTCTAATTCTTCTTCTTTTTTTCCTTCTTCTTCTTCTTTTCTTCTTATTCTACTACTTCTTCTTTGTTTCCTTCTTCTTCTTCTTCTTCTTCTTCTTCTTCTTCTTCTTCTTCTTCTTCTACTTCTTCAAATTTCTTCTTCTTCTTCTTCTTCTTCTTCTTCTTCTTCTTCTTCTCCTTCTTCTTCTTCTTCCTATTCCTATGATCATTATTATTATTATTATTATTATTATTATTATTATTATTGTTATTATTATTACTATTATTATTATTATTCTTACTCTTCTTCTCCTTCTCCTTCCCCCTCTTCTTCTTCTTCTTCTTCCTCTTCTTCTTCTCCTTCTTCTTCTTCTTCCTGTTCTTCTTCTCCTTCTTCTTCTTCTTCTGCTTTTTCTCCTTCTACTACTTAATCTTCATCTCCTTCTTCTTCTTCTTCTTTTTCTCCTTCTTTGTCTAATTTTCTTTTCCTTCCTCTTCTTCTTCTTTTTCAACTTCTTCTACTTCTTTTTCATCTTCTTCTACTTCCTCCTCTTCTTCTCTTTCTTCTTCTTCATCTTCATCATCTTCTTTTTCTTCTTCTTCTTCTTCTTCTTTTTCCTATTCCTCTTCTTCTTTTTCTTCTTCTACTTCTTCTTCTTCTTCTTCTTCTTCTTCTTTTGCTTCTTATTGCTCTTCTTCTTCTTCTTCTTCTTCTTCTTCTTCTTTCTCTCCATCTTCTTCTTCTTCTTCTAATTCTTCTTCTTCTTCTTCTTCTTCTTCTTCTTCTTCCTTTTCTTCTTCTACTTCTCCTTCATCATCTTCTCCTTCCCCTTCTTTTTCATAATTTTCTTCTTCATCTTCTTCTTCTTCTTCTTCTGCTACATCTTCTTCTTCTTCTTCCTCTTCTTCTTTTGATTCTTCTTCTTCTTCTTCTACTTCTTCTACTTCTTCCTCTTTTTCCCCTTCTTCATCTTCTTCTCCATCTTCCGTTTTTTCTACTTCTTCAACATCTCCTTTTTCTCCTTCTTTTTCTTCTCCTTCTTCTTCTTCTTCTTCTTCCTTTTCTTTTCCACTTTCTTCTACTTCATCTTCTTTTTCTTATTCCTCATCATCATCTTCTTCTTCTTCTTCTTCTTCTACTACTCTTCTTCCTAATCTTTTTTTGCTTCTTTTCTACTTCTTCTTCTTCTTCTTCTTCATCATCTTCTATTTCTTCTTCTTCTTCTTCTTCTTCTTCTTCTTCTTCTTCTTTTTCTTCTTCTTTTTCTTGTTTTTCTTCTTCTTTCTGTTTTCTTCTTCTTCTTCTTCATTTTCTACTTCTTCATCTTCTTTTTTACTTCTTCTTCTTCTTCTTCATCTTCTTCTTCTGATTCTTCTTCTTCTTTTTGTTCTTCTTCTTATTCTTGTCCCTCTTCTTCTTCCTCTTCTTCTTGCTCTTCTTCTTCTTCTTCTTCTTCTTCTTCCTCTTCTCCTTCTTCTTCTTCTTTTTTGACCTCTTCTTCTTCATCTTCTTCTTCTACTTCCTCTTCTTCCTGTTCTTGTTCCTCTTTTTCTTCTTCTTCTTCCTCCACTTTGTCAACTTTTTCTACTTCTTCTCGTTTTTCTCCTTTTTCTTCTTCTTTTCTTCTTCCTCTTCTTCTTCTTGTTCTTCTTCTTCTTTTCTTCTTCTTCTTCTACTTCTCCTTTTTCTCCAACTTCTTCTTCTCCTTTTTCCCCTTCTCCTTCTTCTTCTTATTTTCCTCCTTCTTTTTCTTCTTCTTCTTCTTATTTCACTTCTTCTTCTTCTTCTTCTTCTTCATCTTCTCCTTGTTCTTCCTCATCTTCTTTTTCGTTTTCTTCTTTTTCTTCTTCTTCTTCTTCTTTTACTGTTAGTTCTTCTTCTGCTTCTTCTTCTTCTACTACTTCTTCTCCTTCTCCTTCTTCTTCTCCTTCTTCTTTGTTTTGTTATTATTATTATTATTATTAGTCTTTCTCTTCATCTTTTTCTCCTTTTTCTTTTTCTTCTTCTTCAACTTCTTCCCCCTCTTCCTCTTCTTCTTCTTCTTGTTCATCATCATACTCCTCATTATCTTCCTCTTTTTCTTCTTCCTCTCCTGCTCATCCTTCTTGCTTTTCTGCTTCTTCTCCTTCTTCTTCTACAACTTTGTCTCCTTCTTGTTCTTCTTCTAGTTCTCCTTCTTCTCCTTTTTCATCTCCTTCTTTCCTTCTTCTTCTTCTTCTTCCTATTCTTATTCTTATTATTCTTCTCCTTCTTCCTTTAGTTCTTCTTCTTCTTCTTCTTCTTCTTCTTCTTCTTCTTCTTCCTCTTCCTCTTCTTCTTCTTCTTCTTCTCCTTCTTCTATTCCTCCTTCTTCTTCTTCTTCATCTTCTTTTTGGCTTCTTGTTATTCTTCTTCTTCTACCTCTTCATCTTCTTCTCCATCTTCTTCTTCTGCTTCTTCTTCCTCTTCTTCGTCTTCTTCTTCTTCTCATTCTCCTTCTTCTTTATCTTTTACTTCTATTTCATCTTCTGCTTCTTCTCTTTTTCTCCTTCCTGTTCTTCTACTTTTACTTCTTCTCCTTCTTCTTCCCCCTCTTCTTCTTCTACTCCTTTTTTTCTTATTTTTTTCTTCTACCTCATCATCATCTTCTTCTTCTTCTTCACCTTCTCCTTCTTCTTCATCTTCATCTTCTTCTTCTCATTATTTGTTGTCATTTTCTTCTTCTTCTTCGTCTTCTTCTTCTTCTTCTTCTTCTCCTTCTTCTTCTTCTTCTTCTTCTTCCTCCTGTTCTTGTTCTTCTTCATCATCTTCTTCTTCTTCTTCTTGGTCTTCTAGTTCTCCTTCTTCTACATCTTCTTCCTCTTCTTCTTTTTCTCCTTTTTCTTCTTCTACTTCTTATTCTTCTTCTTCTTTGTCCTCTTCTTCTTCTTTTACTTCTTCTTCATGTTCTTCTTCTTCTTCTTTATCATAATCATCTTGTTCTTTTATTTTTTATTCATCTTCTTCTTCAACTTCGTCTTTTTCTTCTTCTTCTTCTTCTTCCTACTCCTCCTCTTCTTCTTTATGTTCTTGTTCTTCGTCTTGTTCATCTGTTTCTTCTTTTTTTTTTTCTTTTTCATCTTCTTCTTCTTCTCCTTCTGCCTCTTCTTTTTCTTATTATTGTATTTGTTCCTCCTCTTCTTCTTCTTCTTCTTCTTCTCCTACTTCTCCTCCTTCTTCTTCGACTTCTCCTTCTTCTCCTTCTTCTACTTTGCGTTCTTTTTAAACTTCTCCATCTTGTTCTGTTACTTCCCTCTCCTCGTTCTTCTTCTGATTCTTCTACTTGTACTTTTTTTTCATCTTCTTCATCTTTTCTTCTTCTTCTTCTTCTTCTTCCTCTCCTTCTTCTCCTCCTCCTCCTTCTTTTTCTTCTTCTTCTCCTTCTCCTTCGCCATCTTCTTCATCATCTTCTTCTTCTTCTACTTCTTCTAATTCTTCTCCTTCTTCTTATTGTTGTTGTTGTTCTTCTTCTTCTTCTTCTTCCACTTCTTCTTAATCTTCTTCTTATTCTACTTCTTCTTTTTCTTCTCCAACTTCTTCTTCTTCCTCATCCTCTTTTTCTTCTTCTTCTTTTTCTTCTTCTTTTTCTTTTCTTTCTTATTCTTCTTCTTCTTCTTCTTTCTTCTTTTCTTCTTTTTCTTCTTCTTCTTTTTCTTCTTGTTTCTTGTCTTCCTCTTCTCCTTCTTCTTCTTCTTCTGCTTCTTCTTCTTCTTCTTCTTCCTCTTCTTCATCTTCATCTTCATCATCTTCATCTTCTTCTTCTTCTTTTTCTTCGTCGTTTTTTCATCAACTTCTTGATGTTGTTCTTCTTCTACATCTTATTCTTTATCTTCTTTACCTTCTTCTTCTTCTTCCCCTTCTTTTTCTTCTTCTTCTTCTTCTTCTGCTTCTTCTACTTCTTCTTTATAATCACCATCGTCTTCATCTTCTTCTTCTTCTTCCTCTTAGTCTTCTTCTTTTTCTTCCTATTCTTCTTTTTCTTCTTCTTCTTCTACTTCTACTTTTTCTTTTTCTCCTTTTTCTTCTTCTTCTTCTTTTCTTCACATTCTTCTTCTTCGTCTCCATTAACTTCTTCTTCTTCTACTACTTATTCTTCTTCTTCTTCTTCTTCTTCTACTTCTTCTTTCTCTTCTTCTTCTTCGTCTTCTTCTTCTAATTCCACTTCTTCTTATTCTATTTCTTCTTCGTTTTCTTCTTCTTCAACTTCTCCTTCTTTTTTTCTTTTTCTTCTTCTTCTTTTTCACCTTCTTGCTATTCTTCTTCTTCTTCATCATCATCTTCTTATCCATCATCTTCTGCTTCTTCTTCTTCTTCATTTTGTTCTTCTTCATCTTCTTCTTCTTCTTCATCTTCTTCTTCTTCTTCTTCTTCTTCTTTTTCATCTTCTTCTCCTACTTCTTCTACTTCTTCATCTTCTTCTTCTTCTTCTTCTTCTTCTTCTTCTTCTTCTTCTTCTTCCTCTTCTTATTCCTCTTCTTCTTTTTCATCTACTTTTTCTTCTTCTTCCACTTCTTCCACTTCTTCTGCTTCTTCATCCCATACAACCTCTTCTTCTTCTTCTTCTTCTTCTTCTTCTTCTTCTTCTTCTTCCTCCTATTCCTCTGCTTGGTCATCTTCTTCTTCTCATCCTTGTTCTTCGTTTCAACTTCTTCTACTTCTTATTTATTTTCTCCTTTTTATTTTTGTTATTATTCTTCTTCTTCCTCCTCTTCTTCTTTTTCTTCTTCTTGTCCTCCTTCTTCTTCTTTTACTTCTCCATTTTCTCTTACTTTTTCTTCTCCTCCTTCTTCTTCTTGCCCTTCTCCTTCTTTTTCTCCTTCTCCTTTTACTTCTTCTCCTTATTCTTCTTCTCTCCCTTCTTCTTGTTCTTCTTCCTTAACTTCTTCTTCATCTTCCTCTTCTTCCTCTTTTGCTTCTTCTTCTTCTTCTCGTTTTGCTACTTCTTCTTCTACATCTTCTTCTTCTTCTTCTTCTTCTCCATCTTCTTCTTCTTCTTGTACTTGTTCTTGTTCTTGTTCTTCTTCTTCTTCTTCTTCATCTCCTTTGTCCTCTTCTTCTTCTTCTTCTCCTTCTCTTTCCCCCATCTACTAATTATTATTATTGCTTTTATTCTTCTATTACTTTTTCCTCTGCTTCTTCTTCTTCTTGTTATTCTTCTCCATCTTCTTTCACAACTTCTTCTCCTTCATCTTCGACTCCTTTTTCTTCTTCTTCTTCTGTTTGTCCTTCTTCATCTCCAACTTCGCCTCCTTCTTTTCTTCTTCTTATTCTTCTTCTTCTTCTTCCTTTACCTCTTCTTCTTCTTCTTCAACTTCATACTCTTCTTCCTCTTCTTGTTAATCTTCTTCTTCTTCTTCTTCTCTTACTTCTTTGCCATCTTCTTCTTGATCCTCTTCTTCTTCTTCTTCTTCAACTTCTTCTTTTTTGTCTTCTTCTTCTTCTTCTCCCTCTTCTTTTTCTACTTCTTCTTCTTCCTCTTCTTCTTAATCTTCTTCTTATTTTACTTCTTTTTCATCTTCTTCTACTTCTTCTTTTTCTTCTTCTCCTTCTTCCTTGTCTTCTTCTTCTTTTTCTTCTTCTTCTTCTTCTTATTCTTCTTCTTCATCTTCTTCCTCTTTTTCATCAACTTCTTATTCTATTTGTTCTTCCTCCTCTTTTACTTCTTCTTCCTTACCTTCTTTACCTTCTTCTTTTTCTTCTTCTTCTTCTTCTTCTTCTTCTTCTTCTCCATCTTTTTCTTCTTCTTCTTCTTCTTTTTCTTCTTGCGTATCATCACCAACACCTTCTTCTTATTCTTCTTCTTCTTCTTCTTATTATTCTTCTTCGTAGTCTTCCTCTATTTCTTCTTCTTCTTTTTCTTCTTTTTCTTCTTCTCCTTCTTCTACTTCTAATTCTCCTTCTTTTTCTCCTTCTCCTTCTCCTTTTCTTCAAATTCTTCTTCTTGTTCTCCCTTATCTTCTTCTTCTTCTTCTTCTTCTACTACTTATTCTTCTTCTTCTTTTTTGTTCTTCTTCTTCTCCTTCTTCATCATCTTCTTATCCATCTTCTTCTTCACCTTCTTCTTATTCTTCTTATTCTTCTTTGTCTTTTCTACTTCTTCTCCTTCTTCTTCTTCTTCTTCTTCAACTTCTTCAACTTCTTCTTCTTTTGCTTCTTCTTCTTCTTCTTCTTCAATTTCTTCTTCCCCTTCTTATTTCTCTTCTTCTTCCTCTTCTTCTTCTTCTTCTTCACCCTCTTCTTTTTTTCTTCTTCTTCTTCTCCTTCTCCTTCTCCTTCTTCTTTCTCTTTTTCTTTTCTTTTTCTTCATCTTCTACTTCATCCGTTTTTTCTCCTTTTACTTCTTCTTCTTCTTTTTCTTCTTACCCTTCTTAGCCTTCATCATCTTCTTCTTCTTCTAATACTTCTTCTTTTACTTCTTCTTCTTCTCATCCTCCTCCTCCTTCTTCTTCTTCTCCTTTTTCTCCACCATCTTCTTCTCCTTCTTCTTCTTCTCTTTCTTTTTCTTCTTCCTCTTCTACTCCATTTTCTCCTTCTCCTTCTTCTTTTTCTTCTTCGTCATCTTCATCATCATCATCATCATCTTCTTCCTCCTATTTTTCTTCTTCTTGTTCTTCTTGTTGTTGTTGTTCTTCTTCTCTTACTTCTTTTTCTTCTTCTGCTTCTTGTACTTTTTATTGTTCTTATTCTTCTTCATCATCATCATCTTCTTCTTCTTCTTATTTTTCTTCTTCTTATTCTTCCTCTTATTCTTATTCTTATTTTTCTTCTTGTTTTTCTTTTTCACCTTCTTCTTCTTCTTCTTCTACTACTACTACTTCTTATTTTTCTTCTTTATCATCGTTATCGTCTTCTTCTTTTTTTACTTCTTCTTTTTCTTCTTCTTCTTCTTCTTCTTCTTCTACTACTACTACTACTACTACTACTTTGTTTTCTTCATCCTCTTCTTCTTCATATTCTTCTTCTTATTTTTCTTCAATTTCTTTATCTCCTTCTCCCTATTCTTCTTCTTTTTCTGTTTCTTCTTCCCCATCTTCATCTTCTCCTTTGCGCTCTTCTTTTTCTTTTTTTTCTTCTTCTTCTACTTCATCTCCTTTTTCTCCTACTCCTT
The DNA here is from genome assembly GCA_023846275.1 of Vanilla planifolia. Taxonomy (NCBI): domain Eukaryota; kingdom Viridiplantae; phylum Streptophyta; class Magnoliopsida; order Asparagales; family Orchidaceae; genus Vanilla; species Vanilla planifolia. Next base: position 78,616 of record JAIUJO010001190.1, on the reverse strand, counting down.
CTCCTTCAACTTCTTTTTCTTCTTTCTTTTTTCTTCTCCTTCTTGTCCTTCTTCTTCTTATTTTTTTTTCTTATTCTTCTACTTCTACCATTTCTTATTCTTCTCCTTCCCCTTCTTCTTCTTCTTCTTTTTCTACTTCTTCTTTTTCTTCCTCTTCTACTTCTTCTTCTTCTTCATCTTCCTCCTCCTCCTCTTCTTCTTTTTCTTCTTGTACTTGTTCTTGTTCTTGTTCGTTTATTTCTTCTTTTCCATCTTCTTCTTCTTTTTCTTTTTCTTCTTCTTCTCCTTCTCCCTCTTCTTTTTCTTGTTGTTGTTGTTGTTCTTCTTCTTCTTCTTCTTCTCCTTCTTCTCCTCCTCCTCCTCCTCCTCCATTTACTTCTCTTTCTTCTCCTTCTACTTCTACTTTTTCATCTACTCCATCTTGTTCTCCTACTTCCTCTCCTCGTTTTACTTCTAATTCTTCTTCTTGTACCTCTTATTCTTCATCTTCTTCGTCTTCTTCTTCTTCTTCTTCATCATCTTCTTCTTCTTCTTCATCTTCTTCTTCTTCTTCTCCTTCTTCTTCGCCTTTTTCTTTGTCTTATTCACTTTCTTCATTTTCTTCTTCTTCTACTTCTCCTTTTTCTCCAACTACTTTTCCTTTTACTTCTTCTATTTCTTTCCTTGTTCTTCTCCTTCTTCTTCTCCTTCTTCTTCTTCTTCTTTTTCTTCTTTTTCTTCTTTTCTTCTTATTCTACTTCTTCTACCTCTCTTTATTGTTCTCCTTCCCCTTCTTCTTCTTCTTCCTCTTCTTCTTCTTCTACTTTGCCTTCTTCTTCTTCTTCTTCTTCTTCCTCTTCTTCTTGTTCATCTTCTTCTTCTTCTTCTTATTCTTCCTCTTTTTCTTCTTCTTCCTCTTCCTTTTCCTCTTCCTCTTCCCTTTCTTCTTCTTCCTCTTGTTCTTCTTCTTCTTCTTCTTCTACTACTTCTTCTTCCTCTTTCTCTTATTCTTCTTCATCCTTTTCTTCTTCCTATTCTTCTTCTTCTTCTCCATCTTATTCTCCTACTTCCTCTCCACGTTCTTCTTCTGTTTCTTCTTCTTGTACTTCTTATTCTTCGCCTTCTTTGCCTACTTCTTCTTCTTCTTCTCCTTCTACTACTTCTTCTACTCCTTCAGAGTCTTCTTCTCCTACTTCTTTGCCATCTTCTTCTTGATCTTCTTCTTCTTCTTCTTCTTCAACTTCTGCTTCTTCTTCATCTTTTTCTTCTTCTTCTCCCTCTTCTTTTTCTACTTCTTCTTCCTCCTCTTCTTCTTAATCTTCCTCTTATGCTACTTCTTTTTCAACTGCTTCTACTTCTTTTTTTCTTCTTCTCCTTCTTCCTTGTCATCTTCTTCTTCTTCTTCTTCTTATTCTTCTTCTTCATCTTCTTCCCCTTTTTCATCAACTTCTTATTCTTCTTCTTCTTCCTCCTCTTCTACTTCTTCTTTCTTATCTTCTTTACCTTCTTCTTTTTCTTCTTGTTCTTCTTCTTCTTCTTCTTCTTCTTTTTCTTCTTCTTCTTCTTTATCTTCTTGTTTATAATCACCATCACCTTCTTCTTCTTCTTCTTGTTCTTATTCTTATTCTTCTTCATCTTTTTTTTTCTTCTTCTTCTACTTCTAATTCTCCTTCTTTTTCTTCCCCTTTCCTTCAAATTTTTCTTCCTATTCTCCCTTATCTTCTTGTTCTTCTACTACTTATCCTTCTTCTTCTTTTTATCCTTCTTCTTCTTTTTGTTCTTCTTCTTCTCCATCTTCTTCTTCTCCATCTTCTTTTTTGACTCCTTGTTATTCTTCTTCTCCTTCTTCATCATCTTCTTATCCATCTTGTTCTTCACCATCTTCTTCTTATTCTTCTTGTTCTTCTTCATCTTTTTCTTCTTCTTCTCCTTCTTCTTGTTCTTCTTCTTCTTCTTCTTTTCCTTCTTCTTCTACTTCTTGTTCTTCTTCTTCTTCTGCTTCTTCTTCTTCTTCTTCAATTTCTTCTTCCCCTTCTTCTTATTCCTGTTCTTCTTCCTCTTCTTCTTCTTCTTCACCCTCTTCTTTCTTTCTTCTTCTTCTTCTCCTTCTCCTTCTCCTTCTCCTTCTTTCTCGTTTTCATTTCTTTTTCTTCATCTTCTACTTCATCTATTTTTTCTCCTTTTACTTCTTCTTTTTTGTCTTACTCTTCTTAGCCTTCATCTTCTTCTTCTTCTTCTAATACTTCTTTTTTTTTCTTCTTCTTCTTCTCATCGTCCTCCTTCTTCTTCTTCTAGTTTTCCTCTTTTCTCCTCCTTCTTCTTCTCCTTCTTCTTCTTCTCTTTCTTTTTCTTCTTCCTCTTCTACTCCTTCATTTTCTCCTTCTCCTTCTTCTTTTTCTTCATCATCATCATCATCATCATCATCATCTTCTTCTTCTTCTTCTTCCCCCTATTTTTCTTCTTCTTGTTCTTCTTGTTGTTGTTCTTCTTCTTCTCTTCTTCTTCTTCTGCTTCTTGTACTTTTTATTGTTCTTGTTCTTGTTCTTCTTCATCTTCTTCTCCTTCTTCTTCTTCTTCCTCTTCTTCTTCTTATTCTTCCTGTTGTTCTTATTCTTATTTTTCTTCTTATTTTGCTTTTTCACCTTCTTCTTCTTCTTCTTCTTCTTCTACTACTACTACTTCTTATTTTTCTTCTTTATCATCGTCATAATCTTCTTCTTTTTTTACTTCTTGTTCTTCTTCTTCTACTACTCCTACTACTACTTCGTTTTCTTCATCCTCTTCTTCTTCTTATTCTTCTTCTTATTTTTCTTCAATTTCTTCTTCTCCTTCTCCCCATTCTTCTTCTTTTTTTGCTTCTTCTTTCCCATCTTCATCTTCATCTTCTCCTTTGCCTTCTTCTTTTTGTTCTTTTTCTTCTTCTTCTACATCTTCTCCTTTTTCTCCTACTCCTTCTCCTTCTACTTCTTTTTCTTCTTTCCTTTTTCTTCTCCTTCTTTTTCTCCTTCTCCTTCTTCTTCTTCTTATTTTTTTCTTATTCTTCTTTTTCTACCTCTTCTTATTCTTCTCTTTCCCCTTCTTCTTCTTTTTTTTTCTACTTCTTCTATTTCTTCTTCTTCCTTTTCTTCTTCTACTACTTCTTCTTCTTCTTCTTCTTCTTCTTCATCTTCCTCCTCCTCCACTCCATCTTTTTCTTCTTGTACTAGTTCTTGTTCTTGTTCGTTTATTTCTTCTTCTCCTTCTTCTTCTTCTTTTTCTTTTTCTTCTTCTTCTTTTTCTTGATGTTGTTGTTGTTGTTGTTCTTCTTCTTCTTCTCCTCCTCCTCCTCCTCCTCCTCCTTCTACTTCTCTTTCTTCTCCTTCTACTTCTCCTACTTTTTCATCTTCTCCATCTTGCTCTCCTACTTCCTCTCCTCGTTCTACTTCTAATTCTTTTTCTTGTACTTCTTATTCTTTGTCTTCTTCGTCTTCTTCTTCTTCATCATCATTTTCTTCATCTTCTCCTTCTTCTTCGCCTTCTTCTTCTCCTTCTTTTTTGCCATCTTCTTCTTCATTATCTTCTTCTTCTTCTTCTTCTTCTTCAACTTCTTCTTCTTCTTCTTTGTCTTCTTCTTCTTGATCTTCATCTGCCTCATCTTTTTCTTCTTCCTCTTCTTCTTCTTCCTCTTATTTTAATCTTCTTCTTATTCTACTTCTTCTTCCTCTTCTACAACTTCTTCTTCTCCTTCTTCTTCTTCCCCTTCTTGTTCTTCTTTTTCTTCTTCTTCCTTGTCTTCTTCTTCTTCTTCTTCCTTGTCATCTTATTCTTCTTCTTCTCCTCCTTCTTCATCCTCTTCTTGTTCTTGTTCTTCTTCTTCTTCCTTGTCTGCTTCTTCTTCTTCTACTTCTTCTTCTTCTTTTTCTTCCTTGTCTTCTTCTTTTTCTCCTTCTTCTTCTGCTTCTTCTTCTTCATCATCTTCATCTTCTTCTTCTTCTTTTTCTTCTTATTCCTCTTCATCAACTTCTTCTTCTTCTTCTTCTTCTTCTTCCACGTCTTCGTCTTCTTCTTCTTCTTCTTTATCATCACCATCATCTTCTTCTTCTTCTTCTACTTCTTCATCTTCCTCTACTTCTTCTTATTATTATTATTAGTCTTCGACTTTTTCTTTTTTTCTTCTTCTTCTTCTCCTTCTTCTTCTCCTTTTTCTTCTTTTTCTGCTTCTTCTTATCCTTTTCTTCACCTTTGTCTTCATCTTCTACCATATTTTCTTCTTTTTCTACCACTTATTCTTCTTCTTCTTAGTCTTCTTCTTCTTCTTCTTCTTCTTCTTCATCTTCATCGAATTCCACGTCTTCTTTTTCTATTTCTTCTTCTTTTTCTTCTTCTTCAACTTCTCCTTGTTCTTCTTCTTCTTCTACTACTACTACTTCTTCTGCCACTTCTTCTTCCTCCCCTTCTTCTTGTTTTTCTTCTTTTTCTTCTTCTTTTTCTTCTTCTTTTTATCCTTTCTCTCCTTCTTCAACTAATTCTTGTTATTCTACTATTTCTCCTTCTTCTTCTCCTAGTTCCTCTCCTCTTCTCATTTTTCTTCTTCTTCGTCATCTTTTTTTTCGTCGTATCCTTCTTCTTCCTCTTCTTCTTCTTCTTCTTCTACTACTACTACTACTACTCCTTGTTATTCTTGTTATTCTTGTTCTTCTTCTTCTTCTTCTTCTCCATCTCCCCATTCATCTTCTTTTTCTGCTTCTTCTTCCCCTTCTTCATCTTTTTTTCTTCTATATCTTCTTCATTTTCTTCTTTTCTTCTTCTTCTACGTCTTCTCCATTTTCTCCTACTCCCTCTTCTCCTTCTACTTCTTCTTTCCTTTTTCTTCTCCTTCTTCTTCTCCTTCTTCTTCTTGTTTTTCTTATTTTTTTCTTGTTCTTCTTCTTCTACCTCTTCTTATTATTTTCCTTCCTCTTCTTCTTCATCTTCTTCTTTCTCTTCTTCTTCTTCCTCTTCTTCTTTTTCTTCTTTTCTTCTTATTGTTCTTCTTCTACCTTTTCTTAATCTTCTCCTTCCACTTCTTCTTCTTCTTATTCTTCTTCTTCTTCTATTACAACTTCGACTTCCCCTTCTTCTTCTTCTTTTTCTTCCTCTTCTTCTTCTTCACCCTCGTCCTCTTCCACTTTTCCTTCCCCTTGTTCTTCTTCTTCTTCTTCTTCTTCTTCAACTTCTTCTTCTTCATCATCTTCTTCTTCTTCTTTATCCTTTTCTTCTTCCTATTCTTCTTCTTCTTCTTCGCCCCCTTCCCCTTCTTCTTCGTCATCTTCCTCCCCTCCTTATTCGTTATCTTCTTCTTCTTCTACTACTTCTTCCCTTTCTTTTTCTTCTTCTTCTTCTTCATCTTCTTCTTCCTCCTCTTTTTCTTTGTCTTCTTCTTCTTCTTCGTCCTCTACTTCTCCTTCTTCGTCTTCTTCTTCTTCTTCTCCTTTTTATTCTTCTTCTTCTTTGTCCTCTTCTTCTTCTTTTACTTCTTCTTTTCCTTCTTCTTTTACTTTTTCTTCATATGCTTCTTTTTCTTCTTCTGCTTCATCTTCTTCTCCTTCTTCTTATTCATCTTCTTCTTCAATTTCTTCTTCTTCTTCTTCCTTATCTTCTTCATCTTCTTCCTCCTCTTCTTCCTTGTCTTCTTGTTCTTCTTCTTGCTCGTCTATTTCTCCTTCTTCTTCTTCTCCAACTTCCTATTCGTTTTCTTGTTGGTATTGTTTTTCTTCTTCTTCTTCTTCTCCTCCTCCTTCTCCTCCTTCTTCTTTGACTTCTCCTTCTTTTCCTTCTTCTACTTTTCCCTTTTTTTCATCTTCTCCATCTTTTTCTCCTCCTTCCTCTCCTCGTTCTTCCTCTGATTCTTCTTCTTGTACTTCTTATTCGTCATCTTCTTCGTTTTCTTCTTCTTCTTCTTCTTCTTCTTCTACCTGTTCTTCCTCTACTCCTTCTTCGACTTCTTCTTCTCCTTCTTCTTTGCAGTCTTCTTCTTATCTTCTTCTTCTTATTATTATTCTTATTGTTCTTCTTCTTCTTCTTCTTCTTCTCCTTCTTTTTCAACTTTTTCTTCTATTTCTTCTTCTTCTTCTTCTTCTTCTTCTACATCTTCTTCTACATCTTCTCCTTCTTCTTCT
>JAIUJO010001190.1:62500-65000 GCA_023846275.1 Vanilla planifolia | reverse complement strand
TCCTCTTCTTTTTGCAAATCTTCATCATCTTCTTCTTCTCTTTCTTTTTATTCTTTTTCTTCTTCTACTTCTCCTTTTTCTACCTCTTCTTCTCCTTCTATTTCCTCTCCTTCTTCTTCTCCTTCTACTTCTCCTTCTTCTTCTTCTTCTTCTTCTTCTTCTTCCTCTTCTTCTTCCTCTTCTTCTTTCTCTTCTTGAACATCTTCTTCTTCTACTATATTTTCTTCTTCTATATTTTCTTCTTCATCCTCTTCTTCTTCTTCTTCTTCTTCTTCTTTTGCTTCTTCTTCTTCTTCTTCTTTTGCTTCTTCTTCTTCTTCTTCTTCTTCTTCTACTTCTTCTTCTTCTTCTTCTTCCACTTTCTCTTCATCTTCCTCTTCTCCTTTATCTTCTTCATCTTCTTCGACTTCTTCTTCTCCTTCTCCCTCTTCTTCATCTTCGTCTTCTTCATCTTCTTCTTCCTCTTCTTCTTCATCTTCCTTTTCTTCTTCTTCTTCTTCTTGTACTACTACTACTACTTCTACCTCTTCTTCTCCATCATCGTCAACTTCTTCTCCTCCTTTTTCTTTTTTTTCATCATCATCTTCTTCTTCTTTTCTTCTTCTTCATCTTCTTGTTCTTTTTCTTCTTTTACTTCTTCTTCTTCAACTTCATCTTCTGCTTCTTTTTTGTCTTCTTCTTCATCTTCTTCTTCTTCTCCTTCTTCCTTTTCTTCATCTTCTTCTTCTTCTTCTTCATCATCTTCTTCTTCTTCTTCTTCTTCTTCTCCTTCTTCTTCTTCTTCTTCCACTTCTTCTTTTTCCTCTTATACTTCATCTTCTTCTTCTTCTTTTCTTCTTCTTCTTTTCTTCTTCTTCTTCTTCTTCTTCTGCTCTTGCTCCTCCTTCATTCCCTTCTTCTTCTCCTCCTCCTCCTTCTTCTTCTTCTTCTACTTCTTCTTCTTCTTCTTTTTCATCATCATCATCTTCTTCTTCTACTTTTGCCTCTTCTTCTACAAATTCATCATCATCATCATCTTCTTCTTCTTCTTATTCTTCTTATTCTACTTTATCTTCTTCTTCTTCTTCTTCTTCTTCTTCTTCTTCTACTACTTCTTCTTCTACTACAACTTCTCCTTCTTCTACTTCTTCTCCTTCTTCTACTTCTTTTTCTTCTTCTTCTTCTCTTCTTCACTTATTCTCTTCTTCTTCTTTTGCTTCTTCTTCTTCTATTTTTCTCTTCTTCTTTCCCTTCTTGTTGTTCTCCTACTTCTTCTTCATCTTTTAATTCTTTTTCTTCTACTTCCTCCATTTTTCTCCTTCTACTTCTTCTTTTTTCTTTTCTTTCCCCTTCTTCTTCTCCTTTACCTTCTCCATCTTCTTCTTCTTCTTCTTCTTCTTCTTCTTCTACTTCTTACTCCTTTTCTCCTTTGACCTCTACTTCTTATAATACTTCTTCTACTTCTTCTTCTACTTCTTCTTCTTCTTCTACTACTTCTACTTCTACTTCTTATTCTTTTGCTTCTACTACTTCTACTTCTTTGTCTTCTTTCTTTTCTTGTTCTTCTAATTCTCCTTCTTCATCATCTTCTACTTGTTCTTATTATTCTTTTTCATCTTTTTATTCTTCCTCTACTTCTTCTTCTTCCTCCACTTCTTCTTCTTCTTGGTCATCTTCTTTTTCTTCATCTTCTTCTTCATCTTCTTCCTCTTCATCTCCTTCTTCTTCCTCTTCTTCTTCTTCATCATCTTCTTCTCCTTCTTTCTCTTCATCTTCATCATCATCTTCTTCTTTTTCTTCTCCTTCTTTTTTTTCTTCTTCTGCTTCATCTTCTTTTTAATCATCATCATCATCTTCATCTTCTTCATCTTCTTCTTGTTCTAGCCTTCTCTTCTTCTCCATCTTCTTCTACCTCTTTTTCATCATCGCCATCTTCTTCTTCGTCTTCTACTTCTTCATCATCTTCTTCTTCATCATCTTGTTCTTCTTTTTCTCCTTATTATTATTATTCCACTTCTTCTTCTTCTTCATCTCCTTCTTCCTCTTCTACTTCTCCTTTTTCTCTTTCTTCTTCTTCTCCTTATTCTTTTTCTTCTCATTCTCCTTCTTCAACTCCATTTTCTTCTCCTTCTTCTTCTCCTTCTTCATTTTCTTCATATTCTCCTTCTTCATATTTTTCCTCTTCTTACACTTCTTCTTCTTCTTCTTCTACTTCTTTACTTTCTTCTTCTTTTTCTTCCTTCTTCTTCTGCTTCTCCTAATTCTTCTTCTTTTTCATCTTCTTCTCCATCTTCTTCTTCTTCTTCTTCTTCTTCTTCTTCTTCTTCTTTTACTTCTTCCTCTTCTTCTTATTCTTCTTCTTCATCGCCTTCTTCATCTTCTACTTCTTCTTCTTCTTCTTCATCATCATATTCTTCTTCTTCTTCTTCTTCCTCTTCTTTTTTTCTTCTTCTACTTCTTCTTCTTCTTCTTCTTCTTCTTCTTTTGTTTCTTTTTGTCTTTATTCTTCTACTTCTTGTTC
>JAIUJO010001190.1:45000-47500 GCA_023846275.1 Vanilla planifolia | reverse complement strand
AGAAGGACAAGAAGAAGAAGTAGAAGAAGATGAAGAAGAAGAAGAATAAGAGGAAGAAAAAAAATGAAGAAGAAGAAGAAGAGTAAGAAGAACAAGAAGAAGAAGGCGAAGAAGAAGAAGGAGAAGGAGAAGAAAAAGAAAAAGAAGTAGATGAAGAAGAAGGAGAAGGAGTAGGATATTAAGAAGAAAAAGAAGAAGAAGAAGAAGAAGAAGATGATGATGAAGAAGAAAAAGAAGAAGAAGAAAAGGGAGAAGAATAAGGAGAAGAAGAAGAAGAAGAAGAAGAAGAGGAATAAGAAGAAGAAGAAGAAGAATAAGAAGAAGAAGAACAAGAAGTATAATAATAACAATAAAAGGAAGAAGAAGAATAATAAGGGGAAGAAGAAGAAAAAGAAGAGAAAGAAAAAAAGAAGAAAAAAGAAGAAAAATACAAAGAAGAAGAAGAAGATGAAGAAGAAGAAAAGGAAAAAGAAAGTGAAGTAGAAGAAGAGGAAGAAAAAGATGAAGAGGAAGATGAATAAGAAAAAGAAAATGAAGAAGAAGAAAAGGAGATGAAGAAGAATAAGAAGCAAAAGAAGAACAAGAAAAAGAAGTAGAAGAAGACGAAGAAGAGGGGAAAACTTTGATAAAGAAGAAGAAGAAGAATAAGGCGAAGAAGAAGAAGAAAAAGAAGAAGAAGACAAAGAAGAAGAAAAAAGAAGAAAAAGAAGATGAAGTAGAAGAAGAAGAAGAAGAAGAAGTACAAGAAGAAGAAGAAGAAGAAGAAGAGGAGAAGAAGAAGAAGAAGAAGTAGTAGAAGAAGAAGAAGTACAAGAAGAAGAAGAAGAAGAAGAAAAAGAAGAAGAAGAAAAAGGGGAAGAAGGTGAAGAAGAAGAATAAGATGAAGAAGAAGAAGACGAATAAAAAAAGAACAAGAATGCGAAGAAGAAGAAGAAGTGGAAGAAGAAGAAGAAGAAGTTGAAGAAGAAGAAGAAAAAGAAGAAGTAAAAGATAAAGAATAAAAAGAAGTAGAAGAAGAAGTAGAAGTAGAAGAATAAGAAGAAGAAGAAGAAGAGGACAAGGAAGAAGAAGAAGAAGAAGACCAAGAAGAGAAAGAACGAGAATAGGAAGTAGATGAAGAAGAAGAAATAGAAGAAGGGGAAGAAGTAGGAGAAGAAGGGGAACAATAGAAGAAGAAGAAGAAAAAGAAGATGAACAAGAAGAAGAAGATGAAGTAGAAGAAGAGGAAGAAGGAGAAGTAGTAGAGGAAGACGAAGGAGAAGAGGAACAAGAAGAAGAAGAAGAAAAAAAGAACAAGAAGAAGATGATGAAGAAGAAGAAGAAGATGATGATGATGATGGTGATGATGATTATGACGAAGACAAGAAGGAGAAGACTAAGAACAAAGAGAAGAAGAAGAAGAAGAAGTAGAAGAAGAAGAAGAAGAAGAAGGAGAAGAAGTAGACGACAAAGAGGAAGTGGTAAAAGATGAAGAAGCATAAGAAGAAGAAGAAGAAGAAGAAGAAGAAGAAGAAGAAGAAGAAGAAGAGGAAGAAGAAGAAGAAAAAGAAGAGGAAAAAGAAGAAGAAGAAGAGGAAGAAGAAGAAGAAAAAGAAGAAGAACAAGAAGAGGAAGATGACGACAATAATGATGATTATGAAGAACAAGAAGAAGAAGAAGTAGAACAAGATGAAGTGGAAGAAGAAGGAGAAGAAGATGAAGAAAAAGAAGAAGAAGAAGAAGAAGTCGAAGAAGAAGAAGAAGAAGAACAGGAAGAATAAGCATAAGTAGTGAAAGATGAAGAAGAAGAAGAAGAAGGCAAAGATGGAGGCAAAGAAGAAGAATAAAAAGAAAAGGAATGAAAAAAGGAAGAAGATGAAGAAGAAGATGTAGAAGAAGAAGTAGTAGAAGAAGAAGAAGAGGAAGAAGAAGACGAAGATATCTAAGTAGAAGAAAAAGAAGAAGAAGAGAAAGTAAAAGAAAAAAGAATAAAAGGAAGATAAAGCAGAAGAAGAAGAAGAAGAAGAAGAAGAAGAAGAACAAGAAGAAGAAGAAGAAGAGAAGAAGAAAAAGAAGTAGAAGGAGAAGAAGAAGTAGAAGAAGAAGAAGAAGAGGAGGAAGAAGAAGAAGAAGAAGAAGAAGAAGAAGAAAAAGGAAAAGAAGATGAAGAAGAAACAGAAAAAGATGAAGAAGAAGAAGACGAATAAACAAAAGAACAAGAATACGAAGAAGAAGAAGAAGTTGAAGAAGAAGAAAAAGAAGAAGTTGAAGAAGAAAAAGAGAAAGAAGTTGAAGATAAAGAAGAAGAAGAAATAGAAGAAGTAGAGGAAGAAGAAGAATAAGAAGAAGAGGAGGAAGAAGAAGAAGAAGAAGAAGAAGAGGAAGAGGAAAAAGAAGGAAAAGCAGAAGTAGATGAAGAAGAAGGAGAAGAAGAAGGGGAAGAAGAAGGGATGAAGGGGAACACAAGAAGAAGAAGAAGAAGAAGAAGGAGAGGAAGAAGAAGAAAAAGAAGAAAAAGAAG
>JAIUJO010001190.1:37500-40000 GCA_023846275.1 Vanilla planifolia | reverse complement strand
TAAGAAGAATAAGAAGAAGAAGAAAAAAAAGAGAAAGAGGAAGAAGAAGAACAAGAAGATTTAGAAGAAGAACATGAGGGAGACTAAGATAGAGAAAAAAAGGGAGAAGAAGAAGATGAGGAAGAAGATGAAGTTGAAGAAGAGAAAGAAGAAGAAGATGAAGAAGAAGTAGAAGAAGATGAAAAAGAAGAAGATTAAGAACGATAAGAAGGGGAGGAAGAAAAAAAAGTGGATGAATAATATGTGGAAGAAGAAGAAGAAGAAGAAGAAGAAGAAGAACAAGAAGAAGAAGTAGAAGAAGAAGAAGAAGAAGAAGATGATGGTGAAGAAGAAGAAATAACATAGAAGAAGAAGATGATGAAGAATAAGAAGAAGAAGAAGAAGAACAAGAAGAAGAAGAAGAGGAAGAGGAGGAAGAAGAAGAAGAAGAATAAGGAAGAATAAAGAAGAAGAAAGAAGAAGAAAAAGAAGAAGTAGTAGTAGTAGAAGAAGATGAAGAAGAACAAGAAGAAGTGAAGAAGAAGAAGAAGAAGAATAAGTAGAGGAAGAAGAAGAAGAAGAAGAAGTAGAGGAAAAAGAAGAAGAAGAAGAAGAAGAAGAAGAAGAAGAAGAAGAAGAAGAAGAACAAGAAGGAGAAAAAGGAGTAGGAGAAGAAGAAGAAGAGCAAAAAGAAGAAGAAAAAGATGAAGAAGAGGAAAAAGAAGGAAAAGAATAAGAAGGAAAAGAAGAAAGAGAAGAAGAAGAAGAAGAAGATGACCAAGAAGAAGAAGAAGAAGAAGAAGAAGAAGATGAAATAGGTGAAGAAGAAGGGCAAGATGTAGAAGAAGAATAAGAGGAAGAAGAAGAAGAAAGAGGAGAAGAAGGAGTTGAAGTAGAATATGCAGAAAAAGAAAAAGAAGAAGAAGAAGAAGAGCAAGAGGAAGAAAAAGAAGAAGAAGATTTAGAAGAAGAAGACGAGGGAGTCCAAGATAAGGAAAAAAAATGGGAGAAGAAGATGAGGAAGGAGATGAAGGAGAAGAAGAAAAAGAAGAAGAAGATGAAAAAGAAGAATTGGAAGAAGAAGAAAAAAAAGAAGTAGAGGATGATGAAAAAGAAGAAGAAAAAAAAAATAAGAAGGTGAAGAAGAAAAAAAAATATGTGGAAAAAAATGACAAAGAAGAAGGAGAAGAACAAGAAGAAGAAGAAGAAGAAGAAGAAGAAGAATTGGAAGAAGAAGAAGAAGTAGAAATGACAAAGAAGAATAGGATGAAGATGGAGAAGAATAAGATGAAGAAGAAGAAGAAGAAAAAGAAGAAGAAGAAGAGGAAGAAGTAGAAGAAGAAGAGGAAGAAGAAGGAAGAAGAAAGAAGAAGAAGAAGAAGAAGAAGTAGTAGTAGTTGTACTAGCAGAAGAATAACAAGAAGAAGAAGAGGAAGAAGAAGAAGAAGTAAGAGAAGAAGAAGAAGAAGAGGATGAAGAAGAAGAAGAAGAAGAACAAGTAGGGGAAGAAGAAGAAGAACAACAAGAAGGAGAAAAAGAAGGAGTGGAGAAGAAGAAAAAGAACAAAAAAAGAAGAAAATGATGAAGAAGAGGAAGAAGAACTAGAAGAACAAGAAGAAGGAAAAGAAGAAGAAGGAGAAGAAGAAGAAGAAGAAGAAGAAGATGACCAAGAAGAAGAAAAAGATGAAGAAGTAGAAGAAGAAGATGAAAAAGATGAAGAGGAAGGGAAAGATATAGAAGAAGAAGAAGAAGAAGTAAGAGGAGAAGAAGGAGTAGAAGAAGAAGATGAAAAAAAGAAGAAGAAGAAGAAGAAAAGAAGAAAAAGAAGAAGAAGAAAAGAAAGAAGAAGAAGAAGAAGATTTAGAAGAAGAAGACGATGGAGCCAAAGATAGAGAAAAAAAGGAAGAAGAAGATGAGGAAGAAGATGAAGGAGGAGAAGAAAAGAAGATGGTAAAGAAGAAGAAGAAGAAGAAGAAGAAGAAGAAGAAGTGGAAGAAGATTGAAAAGAAGAAGATGAAGAACAATAAGAAGGGGAAGAAGAAAAAAAAAGACCAAGAAAAATAAGTGGAAAATGAAGACGAAGAAGAAGAAGAAGAAGAATTAGTAGAAGAAGATGAAGAAAAAAATGAGAAAGAAGAAGAAGACGAAGAAGAAGAAGAATAAGAAGAAGAAGGAGAAGAATAAGAAGAAGAAGAAGAAGAAGAAGAAGAAGAAGAAGAATAAGAAGAAGCAGAAGAAGAGGAGGAAGAAGAAGAAGAAGAAGACGAAGAAGAAAACAAAGAAGAAGAAGAAAAAGAAGAAGTAGTAGATGAAAAAGACAAAGAAGAAAAAAGCGAAGAAGAAGATGGAGAAGAGGAAGACGTAGTAGACGTAGAAGACAAAAGAGAAGAAGATAAAGACTAAGAAGGAGGAGAAGAAGAAGAACAAGAAGAAGAAGACGAAGATGTAGAAGACCAAGACAAAAATGAAGGAGAAGAAGAAGAAGAAGAAGAAGAAGAAGAGGAAGAAGAAGAAGAAGAAG
>JAIUJO010001190.1:27500-35000 GCA_023846275.1 Vanilla planifolia | reverse complement strand
GAGGAAGAAGAAGAAGATGATGTAGAAATGGAAGAAGAAGAAGAAGAAGAAGAACAAGAACAAGAAGACAAAGAGGAAGATGAAGAAAAGGATAAAGAAGAAGAAGAAGTTGTTGTTGATGATGATGATGATGATGAAGAAGGAGGAAAAGATGGCAAAAGAGAAGAAGAACAAGAAGAAGTAGAGGAGGAAGAAAAAGAAGAAGAAGAAGTAGATGGAGAAGAAGTAAAAAAAGAAGAAGAAAAGAAATGAGAAGTTGATGACAAAGAAGAAGAAGAAGAAGAATGAGAACAAGAAGCACAAAAAGAAGAACAATAAGAGGCAGAAGATGGAGATGAAAAAGAAAAAGGAAAAGAAGAAGAAGATGAAGATGAAAAAGGGGAAGCAGAAGGGCACAACGAAGAAGAAGAAGAAGAAGAAGAAGGAGTTGAAGAAGAATAAGAAGAACGAGATGAATGAGAAGAAGAAGACTTCGAAGAAAAAGAAGAGGAGGAAGAAGAAGAAGAAGAAGAAGACGAAGAAGAAGAAGAAGAAGAAGAAGAAGATGAAGGAGAAGAAGATGAAGAAGATGATGAAGAAGCAGAAGAAGAAGATAAAGAAGGAACAGAAAAAGGTAGATGAAGAAGAAAAAGAAGAAGAAGAAGATGAAGAAGTAGAAGAGGATGAACAAGATGAAGTAAAAGATAAAGAAGTGTAAGAATAATAAAAAGGAGAAGAAGATGAAGAAAAAGAAGAAGATGAAGAAGAAGAAGAGGAAGAGGAAATAAAAGAAGAAGAAGGAGAAGAAGAAGAAGAAGGACAAGAACAAGAAAAGAGAGAGAAGAAGAAGAAAAAGAAGTTGACGAAGAAGGAAACGTAGAAGTAATAGAAAAAGAAGAAGAAGAAGACAAAGAGGAAGGAAAAGAAGAAGTAGAGGAACACGAAGAAGAAGACGAAGTAGAAGAAGAAGATCGAGACGATAAAGATGAAGAAAAAGAAGAAGAAGAAGAAGAAAACGAAGGAGATGATTAAGAAAAAGAACAAGAAGAAGGAGAAGAAAAATTAGAAGAAGAGTAAGAATAAGAAGAATAAGAAGATGAAGTTGAAGAAGAAGAAGAAGTAGCAGATGAAGAAGAAGAAGAAGAAGAAGAAGAAGAAGAAGAAGAACTAGAAGAAGAAGAAGAAGAAGAAGAAGAACTAGAAGAAGAAGAAGAAGAAGAAGAAGAGGAGGAGCAAGAAGATGTTGATGAAGAAGAACACGGAGAAGAAGATGAAGAAGAAAAAGTATAAGAAGAAGCAAAAGAGGAAGAAGAAGAAGAAGAAGATGAAGAAGAAGGAGAGAAGAAGAAGAAGTAGAAGATGAAGAAGATGAAAAAGAAGAAGAAGAAGAAGAAGAATAAGAAGTAGAAGAAGATGAAAAAGAAGAAGATAAAGAACAATAAGTGGGGGAAGAAGAAAAAGAAAAAGATGAAGAAAAATAT
Organism: Vanilla planifolia; assembly: GCA_023846275.1. Lineage (NCBI taxonomy): Eukaryota > Viridiplantae > Streptophyta > Magnoliopsida > Asparagales > Orchidaceae > Vanilla > Vanilla planifolia. The sequence continues at coordinate 33,540 of JAIUJO010001190.1, read as the reverse complement.
GTGGAAAAAAATGGCAAAGAAGAAGAAGGAGATGAAGAAGAAGAAGAAGAAGAAGAAGAAGAAGAAGAATTGGAAGAAGAAGAAAAAGAAGAAGATGAAGAAGAAGAAATGACAAAGAAGAAGAAGATGAAGATGGAGAAGAATAAGAAGAAGAAGAAGAAGAAGAAGAAGAAGAAATAGAAGAAGAAGAAGGGGAAGAAGAAGAAGAAGAAGGGGAAGAAGAAGAAGAAGAAGAAGAAGAAAGAAGAAGAAGAAGAAGAAGAAGAAGAAGTAGTAGTAGTAGTTGAAGAAGAAGAAGAAGAAGATGAAGTAAGAGAAGAAGAAGAAGAAGAGGAAGAAGTAGAGGAAGAAGAAGAAGAAGAAGATGAAGAACAAGAAGGAGAAAAGATGGAGTAGGAGAAGAAGTAGAAGAACAAAAAAAGAAGAGAAAGATGAAGAAGAGGAAGAAGAACTAGAAGAACAAGAAGAAGGAAAAGAAGAAGAAGGAGAAGAAGAAGAAAAAGAAGACAACCAAGGAGAAGAAAAAGAAGAAGAAGAAGAAGAAGATGATGAAAAGGATGATGAGGAAGGGCAAGATATAGATGAAGAAGAAGAAGAAGAAAGAGGAGAAGGAGTAGAAGGAGATACAGAAAGAAGAAGAAGAAGAAGATGGAGAAGAAGAAAAGCAAGAAGAAGAAGAAGATTTAGAAGAAGAAGACGATGGAGCCGAAGATAGAGAAAAAAAAGGAAGAAGAAGATGAGGAACAAGATGAAGGAGAAAAAGAAAAAGAAGAAGAAGGTGAAGAAGAAGAAGAAGAAGTAGAAGAAGATGAAAAAGAAGAAATGAATAATAAGAAGGGGAAGTTGGAAAGAAAAAGACGAAGAAAAATAAGTGGAAAATGAAGATGAAGAAGAAGAAGAAGAAGTGGAAGAAGAAGAAGAAAGAGGAGAAGATGAAGAAGAATAAATAAGAAAGAAGAAGAAGACGAACAAGAAGAAGAATAAGAAGAAGAAGGAGAAAAATAATAATAATAATAATAATAAGAAGAAGACGAAGAAGGAGAAGAAGCAGAAGAAGAGGAAGAAGAAGAAGAAGAAGAAGAAGAAGGCGAAGAAGAAAACAAAGAAGAAGAAGTAGAAGAAAAAGAAGAAGAAGAGGAAGAAGATGAAGAAGAAGAAGAAGAAGAAGAAGAAGATTAGGAAGAAGAAGAAAACGAAGAGGAAGAAGAAGAAGAAGAAGAAATAGAAGAAGAAGAGGAAGAAGAAGATGATGAAGTAGTAAAAGAAGGAGAGGAAGGAGATCAAGAAGGAGAAGAAGAAGAAGAAGAAGAAGAAGAAGAAGAGGAAGAGTAATAAAAAGAAGAACAAGAAGAAGAAGAAGATCAAGGATAATAAGAATAAGAGTAAGAAGTAGATGAAGAAAAAGAAGAAGACTTCGACGAAGAAGAAGAAGGAGAAGAACAAACGAAGAAGAAGAGGAAGAAGTAGAAGAAGGAGAACGAGTAGAAGAAAAAGAAGAAGAAGAATAAGATCAGGAAGGAGAAGAAGTATAAGAATGGGAAGTAGAGGAAGAAAAAGAAAATGATATAGAAGAACAAGAAGATAAGAAGAAGAAGAAAAAAGAAGAAAGATGAAGAACAAGAAGGAGAAAAAGGAGTAGCAAAAGAAGAAGAAGAACTAAAAAGAAGAAGAAAAAGATGAAGAAGGGGAAGAAGAAGGCGAAAAACAAGAAGGAAAAGATGAAGAAGGAGAAGAAGAAGAAGAAGGCGACCAATAAGAAGAAGAAGAAGAAGTAGAAGATGAAAAAGATGAAGAAGAAGGTCAAGATGTAGCAGAAGAAGAAGAATAAGAAGAAGAAAAAGAAGAAAGAGGAGAAGGAGTCGAAGAAGAAGATGTAGAAGAAGAAGAAGAAGAAGAAGAAGAAGAAGAGGAAGAGGAAAAAGAAGAAGAAGATTTAGAAGAAGAAGAAGAAGACGAGGGAGCGAAAGATATAGAAAAAAGGAAGAAGTGGATGAGGAAGTAGATGAAGGAGAAGAAGGAAAAGAGGAGGAGGAAGAAGAAGAAGAAGAAGTAAAAGAAGATGAAAAAGAAGAAGACGAAGAAAAGTAAGTAGGGGAAGAAGAAAAAGAAAAAGACGAAGAAAAATAAGTGGAAAAAGAAGAAAAAGAAGAAGAAGAAGAAGAAAAAGAAGAAGAAGTAAGAGAAGAAGAAGAAAAAATGAAGAAGAGGAGGAGGAAGAAGAAGAAGAAGAACAGGTAGAGGAAGGAGAATATGAAGAAGAAGAAGAAGAAGAAGAAGAATTAGAGGAAGAAAAAGAAGAAGAACAACAAGAGGAAGAAGAAGAAGAAGAAGAAGAAGACGAAGAAGAAGAAGAACAAGAAGAAGAAGAAAAAGTAGAGGAAGAGGAGGAGGAAGAAGAAGAAGCAGAAAAAGAAGGAGAAATAGAAGGAGTAAAAAAGAAAAAGAACAACAAAAAGAAGATGAAAAAGATGAAAAATAGGAAGAAGGAGGAGAAGAATAAGAGAAGTAAAAGAAGAAGGAGAAGAAGAAGAAGAAGAAGAAGAAGACGACCAAGAAGAAGAAGTAGAAGAAGACGAAGATGAAAAAGATGAAGAAGAAGGGCAAGATATAAAAGAAGAAGAAGAAAGAGGAGAAGAAGGAGTAGAAGAACAAGATGAAGAAGAAGAAGAAGAAGAAGAAAAAGAGAAAGAGGAAGAAGAGAAACAAGAAGATTTAGAAGAAGAACGTGAGGGAGACGAAGATAGAGAAAAAAGGAAGAAGAAGAAGATGAGGAAGAAGATGAAGTTGAAGAAGAGAAAGACGAAGAAGATGAAGAAGTAGAAGAAGATGAAAAAGAAGAAGATTAAGAACGATAAGAAGGGGAGGAAGAAAAAAAAATGGATGAGAAATATGTGGAAAAAGAAGACGAAGAGGAAGAAGAAGAAGAAGAAGAAGAAGAAGTGGAAGAAGAAGAAGAAGATGATGATGATGATGAAATTAGAATAAGAAGAAGAAGAAGATGAACAAGAAGAAGAAGAGAAAGAAGAAGAAGAAGAAGAAGAAGAATAAGGAAGAAGAAAGAAGAAGAAAGAAGAAGAAGAAGAAGAAGAAGAAGAAGTTGTAGTAGTAGAAGAAGAAGAAGAAGAAGTAAGTGAAGAAGAAGAAGAAGAAGAATAAGTAAAGGAAGAAGAAGAAGAAGTAGAGGAAAAAGAAGAAGAAGAAGAAGAAGAAGAAGAACAAGAAGGAAAAAAGGAGTAGGAGAAGAAGAAGAAGAAAAAGATGAAGAAGAGGAAGAAGGAAAAGAACAAGAAGAAGGAAAATAAGAAGGAGAAGAAGAAGAAGAAGAAGATGACCAAGAAGATGAAGAAGAAAAAGATGAAATAGTTGAAGAAGAAGGGCAAGATGTAGAAGAAGAATAAGAGGAGGAAGAAGAAGAAAGAGGAGGAGTAGAAGAAGAAGATGCAGAAAAAGAAAAAGAAGAAGAAGAAGAAGAGCAAGTGGAGGAAGAAGAAGAAGAAGATTTAGAAGAAGAAGACAAGGGAGTCCAGGATAAGGAAAAAAAGGGAGAAGAAGATGAAGGTGAAAAAGAAAAAGAAGAAGAAGATGAAATAGAAGAAGAAGAAGAAGAAGAAAAAGAAGAAGTAGAAGAAGACGAAAAAGAAGAAGATAAAAAACAATAAGAAGGTGAAGAAGAAAAAAAATATGTGGAAAAAAATGACGAAGAAGAAGGAGAAGAAGAAGAAGAAGAAGAAGAAGAATTAGAAGAACAAGAAGAAGAAATGACAAAGAAGAATAGGATGAAGATGGAGAAGAATAAGATAAAGAAGAAGAAGAAGAAGAAAAAGAAGAAGAAGAAGAGGAAGAAGTAGAAGAAGAAGAGGAGGAAGAAGGAAGAAGAAAAAAGAAGAAGAAGAAGTAGTAGTTGTAGTAGTAGAAGAATAACAAGAAGAAGAAGAGGAAGAAGAAGAAGAAGAAGAACAAGTAGAGGAAGAAGAAGAAGAAGAACAAGAAGGAAAAAAAAGGAGTGGAGAAGAAGAAAAAGAACAAAAATAGAAGAAAATGATGAAGAAGAGGAAGAAGAACTAGAAGAACAAGAAGAAGGAAAAGAAGAAGAAGGAGAAGAAGAAGAAGAAGAAGAAGATGACAAAGAAGAAGAAAAAGAAGAAGAAGAAGAAGAAGATAAAAAAGATGAAGAGGAAGGGCAAGATATAGAAGAAGAAGAAGAAGTAAGAGCAGAAGGAGTAGAAGAAGAAGATGCAAAAAAGAAGAAGAAGAAGAAAAGAAGAAGAAGAAGAAGAAGAAGAAGAAGAAGAATAGCAAGAAGCAGAAGAAGAAGATTTAGAAGAAGAAGACAATGGAGCCAAAGATAAAGAAAAAAGGAAGAAGAAGATGAGGAAGAAGATGGAGGAGAAGAAAAAGAAGAAGAAGGTAAGGAAGAAGAAGAAGAAGAAGAAGAAGAAGAAGAAGAAGTGTAAGAAGATTAAAAAGAAGAAGATGAAGAACAATAAGAAGGGGAAGAAGAAAAGAAAAAGACGAAGAAAAATAAGTGGAAAATGAAGACGAAGAAGAAGAAGAAGAAGAAGAAGAAGAATTAGGAGAAGAAGATGAAGAAAAAATGAGAAAGAAGAAGAAGATGAAGAAGAAGAAGAATAAGAAGAAGAAGGAGAAGAATAAGAAGAAGAAGAAGAAGAAGAAGAAGAATAACAAGAAGCAGAAGAAGAAGAGGAAGAAGAAGAAGAAGAAGATGAAGAAGAAAACAAAGAAGAAGAAGAAGAAGAAGAAGAAGAAGAAGAAAATGAAGGCGAAGAAGAAGAAGAAGAAGAAGAAAGAGAAGAAGAAGAAGAAGAAGAAGAAGAAGAAGAAGAAGGAGAAGAAGTAGAAGAAGAAGGAGATCAAGAAGGAGAAGAAGTAGAAGAAGAAGATGAAGAAGAAATGGAAGAAGAAGAAGAACAACAAGAACAAGAACAAGAACAAGAACAAGAAGACCAAGAGGAAGATGAAGAAAAAGATAAAGATGTAGAAGAAGGTGTTGATGATCATGATGAAGAAGGAGGACAAGATGGCGAAAGTGAAGAAGAACAAGAAGAAGTAGAGGAGGAAGAAAAAGGAGAAGAAGAAGTAAATGGAGAAGAAGTAAAAAAAGAAGAAGAAAAGGAAGATGAAGAAGAAAAGAAACAAGAAGTTGATGACAAAGAAGAAGAAGAAGAAGAAGAAGAACAAGAAACAGAAAAAGAAGAACAAGAAGAGGAAGAAGATGGAGACGAAAAAGAAAAAGAAAAAGAAGAAGAAGATGAAGATGAAAAAGGCGAAGCAGAAGGGCATGAAGAAGAAGAAGAAGAAGAAGGAGTTGAAGAAGAATAAGAAGAACGAGAGGAATGAGAAGAAGAAGACTTAGAAGAAAAAGAAGAGGAGGAAGAAGAAGAAGAAGAAGAGGAAGAAGAAGAAGAAGAAGAAGAAGAAGTTGAAGGAGAAGAAGATGAAGAAGATGATGAAGAAGTGAAAGAAGAAGATAAATAAGGAACTGAAAAAAGGAGAAGAAGAAGATGAAGAAGTAGAAGAGAATGAACAAGATGAAGTAAAAGATGAAGAATAGTAAGAAGAATAAAAAGGAGAAGAAGATGAAGAAAAAGAAGAAGATGAAGAAGAAGAAGAGGAAGAGGAAATAGAAGAAGAAGAAGGAGAAGAAGAAGAAGAAGGACAAGAATTAGAAAAGAGAGAGAAGAAGAAGAAGACAAAGAGGAAGTACAGGAACACGAAGAAGAAGACAAAATGAAGAAGAAGATCGAGACGATAAAGATGAAGACAAAGAAGAAGAAGAAGAAAAAGAAGGAGATGATGAAGAAAAAGAACAAGAAGAAGGAGAAGAAAAATTAAAAGAAGAGTAAGAATAAGAAGAATAAGAAAAAGAAGTTGAAGAAGAAGAAGTAGCAGATGAAGAAGAAGAAGAAGAAGAAGTAGAAGAAGAAGAAGTAGAAGAAGAAGAAGAAGAAGAGGAGGAGGAGGAGCAAGAAGATGTTGATGAAGAAGAACACAGAGAAGAAGATGAAGAAGAAAAAGTATA
>JAIUJO010001190.1:17500-22500 GCA_023846275.1 Vanilla planifolia | reverse complement strand
TAATAAGAAGAAGAAGAAGTTGAAGAAGAAGAAGAAGAAGTAGATGAAGAAGAAGAACTAGAAGAAGAAGAAGAGGAGGAGGAGGAGGAGGAAGAAGATGTTGACAAAGAAAAACGTGGAGAAGAAGATGAAGAAGAACAAGTATAAGAAGAAGTAAAAGAAGAAGAAGAAGAAGAAGAGGAAGAAGAAGGAGAGAAGAAGAAGGAGAAGAAGAAGAAGAAGAAGAAGACGATGAAAAAAAGATGGTGAAGAAGGAGAAGAAGAAGAAGAAGAATAAGACGATAAAGATGAAGCATAAGAAGAAGAAGACAATGGAGACAAAGATGAAGAGGAGGAAGAAGAAAAAGGTGGAGGAGGAGAAGAAGAAGGAGAGGAAGAAGAAGAAGAATAAGAAAAAGAGAAGACAAGGAAGAATAAGAAGAAGAAGAAGAAGACGTAGAAGAAGAAGAAGAAGAAGAAGAAGAAGATGATGATGAAGAAGAAGAAGAAAAAGTCACAGAAGAAGGATGGAAGAAGATGAAGATGATGATGAAGAAGAAGATGGTGATGAAGAAGAAAAAGAAGAAAAATAAGTAGAAGAACAAGAAGAAGAAGAATACAAAGACAGAGAAGTAGAAGGAGAAGAAGAAGAAGTAGTAGAAGAAGAAGTGGAAGAAGTAGAAGAACAAGAAGATGAAGATGAAGAAGAAGAAGAAGAGGAAGGTGACGAAGAAGAAGAAGAGGAAGTAGTTGAAGGGGAAGAAGGAGAGTAAGACAAAGAAGAAGTTGTAGAAGAAGAAGAAGAAGAAGAAGAACTAGGCAAAGAAGAAGACGAAGATGATGAGAAGGATGAGAAGAAGAAGTAGAAGAAGAAGAGTAGAAGAAGGAGGAGGAGGAGGGGAAGAAGAAGTAGAAAACAAAGAAGAAGAAGAAGAAGAAGAAGAAGAAGAAGAAGAAGAAGGAGAAGAAGAAGAAGAACAACAACAACAACAAAAAGAAGGAGAAGAAGAAGAAGCAGAAAATGAAGAAGAAGAAGAAAGAAAAATTAGATGAAGAAGAAGTAGATGAAGAAGAAGTGGTAGTGAAGGAAGATGAAGAGTAAGAAGAAGAACAAGAACAAGAAGAAGGAGAAGAAAAAGAAGAAGAACAAGTTCAAGAAAAAATGGCAAAGAAGATGAAGTAGAAGAAGAAGTCGAAGATGAGGAATAAGAAGAAGAAGATGAAGAAATGGATGAAGATGGAGATGAAGTGGAAGAAGAATGAGAGGAAGAAAAAAAGGAAGAAGAAGAAAAGAAGCAGAAGAAGAGGAGGAAGAAGAAGCAGAAGAAGAAGAAGAGGGAGAAGAGAAAGAAGAAGAAGAAGAAGAAGAACAAAAAGAAGGCGAAGAAGAAGAAGATGACGAAGAAGTAGAAGATAAAGTAGAAGAAAAAGAAGAAGAAGATGATGATGAAGAAGAAGAAGGAGATGAAGATGACGAAAAAGAAAAAGAAGGAGAAGAAGAAGAAGAAGAAGAAGAGGAAGAAGAAGTAGGAAAGAAGGAGAAAAAGAAGGAGATGAAGGAGACAAAGAAGGAGAAGAAAAAGAAGAAGAAGAAGGCCAAGAAGAAGAAGTTGAAGAAGAAGAAGAAGCCGAAGAAGTAGAGGAAGAAGAGCAAGAATAAGAAGAAGTTTAAAAAGAAGAAGAAGAAAAGAAAGAAGAAGAAATAGAAGAAAAAGAAAAGAATAGAAGAAGAAGAGGAAACAAAGAAGAAGAAAAAGATGAAGAAAAAGAAGAAGAAAATGTGAAAGAAAAAGAAGAAGAAAATGCGAAAGAAGAAAAAGAAGAAGAAAAACAAGAAGAAGTACAAGTAGAAGAAAAAGAAGAAGAAGAAGAAGAAGAAGATGATGAAGAACAAGGAGAAGAAGATGAAGAAGAAGAAGAAGGAGAAGAAGAAGAAGAAGAAGAAGAAATAGAAGAAGAAGAATACGATCAAGAAGAAGAAGAAGAAGAAGAAGAAGAAAAGAAGATGAAAAAGAGGAAGATGAATTAGAAGAAGAAGAAGAAGAAGAAGAAGAAGAACACGAAGAAGAAGAAGAAGAAGAAGAAGAAGAAGAAGAAAAAGAAGAAGAAGAAGAAGATGAAGAAAAGAAGAAGAGAAGAAGAAGAAAAAGAAGAAGAAGATGGAGAAGAAGATGGAGAAGAAGAAGAAAAAGTTGAAGAAAAAGATGAAGATGAAGAAGAAGATGAAGAGGAAGAAGGAATAAAAGTTGAAGAAAAAGAAGAAGAAGATGAAGGAGAAGAGGAAGAAAAAGCAGAAGAAGAAAACGAAGAAGAAGAAGAAGGAGAAGAAGTTGAAGAAAAAGATGATGAAGAAGAAGAAGTTGAGGAATATGAAGAAGCAGAAGAAGTCGAGGAAGATGAAGGAGAAGAAGTAGAAGAATAATAAGAAGAAGAAGAACAACAACAACATGAAGAAGAAAAAGAAGAAGAAAAAGAAGAAGAGGAAGAAGAAGAAGAAGAAGATGATGATAAAGAAGTGGATGAAGGAGCAGAAAATAAAGAAGAAGAAAACAAAGAAGAAAAAGAAGAAGGAGATGATGATGAATAAGAAGTAAAATAATAAAAGAAGAAGAAGAGAAGAAGAAGAAGAAAAAGATGGAGAAGGTGAAGAAGAAGAACAACAACGCAAAGAAGAAGAGGTAGAAGAACAACAAGAAGATGATGATGATGATGATGATGATAATGATGATGATGGTGAAGATGAAGAAGAAGAATAAGAAAAAGAAGAAGAAGAAGAAGAAAAAGAAGAAGTAGAAGAAGAATTAGAAGAAGAAATAGAAGAAGTAGAAGTCAAAGAGGTAGAAGAAGAAGAAGAAGAAGAAGAAGAAGGAGAAGAAGAAAAGAAGAAGGAGAAGAAGAAGAAAAAGGAGAAGACGAAGAAGAAGAAGGAGAAAAAGAAGAACAAAATGATTAAGAAGAAGAAGATTGAGAGTAAGAAGAAGTAGATGATGAAAAAGATGATGATGAAGAAGAAGAAGAAGATGATGATGTTGATGATGAAGAAAGAGGAGGAGATAAAGAAGAAGAAGAAGAAGAAGAAGAAGAAGGAGAAGAAAAAGAAGGAGCAAAGGAAGAAGAAGAAGAAGACTTCGATGAAGAAGAAAATTGAAGACGAAGAATAAGAAGAAGAAGAACAAGAAGACGAAGAAGAAGAAAAAGAAGAATAAGTAGAAGAAGAAGAAGAAAGAGATAAAGAAGAAGAACAAAAAGATTAAGAATAAAAAGAAGTATATTAAAAAAAAGATGAAGATGAAGAAGAAGAAGATGATGATGATGACGATGAAGGAGAAGAAGTAGACGTAGAAGAGGAAGAAGAAGAATAAGAACGAGAAGAAGAAGAAGAATGAGAAGAAGAAGAAGTAGAAGAAGAGCAAAAAGAAGAAGAAGAATAAGATCAAGAAGGAGAAGTTGAATAAAAAGGAGAAGTAGAAGTAGAAGAAAAAAAAGATAGAGCAGAACCAGAAGATATAAAGGGAGAAAAAGAAGAAGGAGAAGAAGAAGAAGAAGAAAAGAAGAAGATGATGAAGAAGAAGAATCAAAGAAGAAGAAGAAGAAGAAGAAGAAGAAGATGATGATGAAGATGAAGAAGAAGTGGAAGATGAATAAGAAGTAGTAGGAGACGATGAAGAATTAGAAGAAGAACAAAAAGACGAGGAAGAAGAAGAAGGGAAAGAAGAAGAAGAAGAAGAAGAAGAAGAAGTAGAAGAAGAAGAAGAAGAAGAAGAGGTTGAGGAGGAGGAAGAAGAGGAAGAAGAAGAAGAAGAAGAAAAAGTGGAAAAAGATAAAAAAAGGATGAAGAAGAAGAAGAAGAAGAAGAAAAAGAAGAAGAAGATGATGAAGAAGAAGAAGAAGAAGAAGAAGAAAGAAAAAAAGACGAAGTGGAAGAAGATGAAGGAGAAGAAGAGGAAGAGGAAGAAAAAGAAGAAGAAGAAGATCAAGAAGGAGAATAAGAACTAGAATAAGAATAGAGTAAGAAGTAGATGAAGAAGAAGAAGTAGATGAAGAAGAAGAGGTAGAAGAAGAAGAAGAAGAAGAAGAAGGAGATATGGAACAAGCAGAAGAAGGAGAAGAAGTAGATGAAGATAAAGACGACGAAGAAGAAGAGGTAGAAAAGAAGTCGAAGAGGAAGTATAAGAAGAAGAAGATGAAGAAGAGGAAGAAAAAGGAGATGAAGAAGAAGAACAAGGAGAAGAAGAAAAAGAGGAAGAAAAAGAAGAAGAAAAAGAAGAAGAAGTGGAAGAGGAAGAATAAGTACCAGAAGAAGATTAGAAAGAAGACGACAACGAAGAAGAAGAAGAATAATAAGAAGAAAAAGATGATAAAGAAGAAGAAGAAGAAGAAGAAAAAAAGAAAAAGAAGAAGACTTCGATGAAGAAGAAGAAAAAGGAAGACGAAGAAGAAGGAGAAGAACAAGAAGACAAAGAAGATGAAGAAGAAGTTGAACAAAGAGAAGAAGAAGTAGAAGAAGGAGAAGAATATAAAGAAGAAGAAGAACAAGATCAAGAAGGAGAAGAAGAATAAGAATGAGTAGTAGAAGGAGAAAAAGAAAAGATATGAAAAATAAGAAGATAAAAAAGAAGAAAAAGAAGAAGAAGAAGAAGTAGAAGAAGAAGAAAAAAGAAGGGAAGAAGAAGACGATGAAGAAGATGAAGATTAAGAGGAAGTTGAAGAAGAAGAAGAAGAAGAGGAAGAAGAACAAGAAGAAGAAGAAGAAGAAGAAAAAGTAGAAGAAGATAAAGAAAAAGAGGAAGAATAAAAGAAGTATCAAAAGAAGAAGGTGAAGAAGAAGAAGAAGGAAGAAAAAGAAGGCGAAGAGGAAGATGAAGAAGAAGATGAAGAGGAAGAGGAAGAAAAAGAAGAAGAAGAAGACGAAGATGAAGAAGAAGAAGATCAAGAAGGAGAATAAGAACAAGAATAAGAAGAAGAATAAGAAGTAAATGAAGAAGAAGTAGTAGATGAAGAAGATGAGGTAGAAGAAGAAG
>JAIUJO010001190.1:7500-12500 GCA_023846275.1 Vanilla planifolia | reverse complement strand
TAGATGAAGAAGAAGAAGAACAAGAAGAAGAAGAGGAGGAAAAAAAAGAAGAAGAAGAATATGAATAAGAAGAATAAGAAGAAGAAGAATAAGAAGAAGAAGAAGAAGAAGAAGAAGAAGTTAAAGAAGAAGAAGAACAAGATGAAGAAGAAGAAGAAGAAGAAGAAGTATAAGAAGAAGAAGAAAAAGAAAAAGAAGAATAAGAAGAAGTAGAAGAAGAAGGCGACAATGACAAAGAAGATGGTAACGAAAGAAGAGGAAGAAGAATAAGGGGAAGAAGAGGAAGATAAAGAAAAATAAGATCACGAAAAAGAAGAAGGAGAAGAAAAAGAAGAAGTAGAGAAGAAGAAAAAAGATGAAGAAGAAGAAGAAGAAGATGAAGAAGAGGAAGTAAAAGAAGAAGAAGAAGAGGAAGAATGGAAAGATGAAGAAGATGAAGAAGAAGAAGATAAGACCTGAAAGAAGAAGAAGATGAAGAAGGAGAATAATAATAATAATAATAATAATAATAAGTTGTAGTAGGAGGAGAAGAAGAAGAAGAAGTCGAAAAAGAAGAAGAAGAAGAATAAGAAGAAGAAGAACAAGAAATAGTAGAAGAGGAAGAAGAAGCTGAAGAAGAATGAGAAGAAGAAGAAGAAGAAGAAGGCGACAAAGATGAAGAGGTCAAAGAAAAAGAAGAACAAGGCCCAAAAGAAGATGAGGTATAAGAAGAATAATAATAAGAATAAGAAGAAAAGAAGATGTTGTTGATTATGGTGATGAAGAAGAAGAAGAAGAAGAAAGATAATAAGAAAAAGAAGAAGATGGAGAAGAAGAGGAAGAAGAAGAAGAAGAGGAAGAAGAAGTTGAAGAAGAAAGAAGAAGAATAAGAAGAAGAAGAAAAATACGGAGAAGAATAAGATGATGAAGAAGAACACGAAGATGAAGAAGAAGAAGAAGAAGAAGAAGAAGATGAACATGAAGATGAAGAAGAAGAAGAAGAAGAAGAGACGAAGAAAAAGAAGAAGAAGAAGTGGAAAAAGAAAGGGAAGGAGAAGAAGAAGGCAAAGAAGTGGAAGAAGAAGAAGAAGGCCAGGAAGAAGATTAAGGAGAGGAAGAAGATGAAGAAGAACAAGAAGAACAAGAACAAGAAGAAGAAGAACACAAAGAAGACATAGAAGAAGGAGAAGAGGAAGTAGAAGAAGAAGAAGAGGGGTAAGAAAAAAGAGGAGAAGAAGAAGAATAAGAAGAAGAATAAGAAGTAGGAGAAGGGGAAGAAGAAGAAGAAGTAGAAGAAGAAGAATAAGGAGAAGGCGAAGAAGAAGAAGTTGTAGAAGAAGAAGAAAAAGAAGAAGACGTAGAAGAAGAAGAACAACATGACAAAGAAGAAGAAGAAGAAGAAGAAGAAAAAAGAGTAAGAAGAAGAAGGAGGAGAAGAAGAAAAAGCAGTAGAAGAAGAAGAAGAAGCTAAAGATGAATCCAAAGAAGAGGAAGAAGAAGAAGATGAAGAAGAAGAAGAAAAAGCAGAAGAAGAAGAAGAAGAAGAAGGCGACAAAGACGAAAAGGACAAAGAACATGAAGATGAAGGCGAAGAAGAAGAAGTGGAAGAAGAAGAAGAAGAAGAAGATGTTGATAATGATGGCGATGAAGACGAAGAAGAAGAAGAAAAAGAAGAAGTAGAAGATGAGAAAAAAGAAGAAGTAAAAGATTGACAAGAAGAAGAAGAAGAAAAGGAAGGAGGAGAAGAAGATGTTTATGATGGAGAAGAAGAAGAAGAAGAAGAAAAAGAAGAAGAAGAAGAAAGAGAAGAAGAAGAAGAAGAAGAAGAAGAAGAAGGAGAAGAAGAAGAAGAAGAAGAAGAAGATGATGATGATGATGAAGAACAAGAAGAAGAAGAAGAGGAATGAGAAGAAGAAAAAGTAGAAGAAGATAAAGAATTAGAAGAAGAAGAAGAAGAAAAGGAAAAGAGGAAGAAGAGAAGAAGGAGAAGAAGAAAGAGAAGCAGAAAAAGAACAAGACAAAGAAGAAGATGAAGAAAAAGAGGAAGAAAAGAAGAAGTAGAAGACGAAGATGAATAAGAAGATTAATAATAGGAAGAAGAAGAAGAGAAAGAGTAACAACAAGAAGAAGAAGAAGAAGAAGAAGAAAAAGAAGAAGAAGAAGAAGAACAATAGGAAGAAGAAGAAGAAGAAGAAGGACAATAAGAAGAACCAAAAAAAATCACAGAAGATGAAGAAAAAGAAGTGAAAGGCAAAGAACAAGGAGATGAGGAAGAAGAAGAACAAGAAGTGCAAGAAGAAGAAGATGAAGAAGTATTAGAAGAAGAAAAATAATAATAATAATAACAATAATAAGAAGAAGAAAAGAAGAAGATGAAGAAGAAAAGGAAGAAGAAGAAGAAGAAGAAGAAGAAGAAGAAGGTGAAGAAGAAGAAAATAAGAAGAGGTAGAAGAAGAATTAAGAGGAGGAGAAGAAGTAGAAGAAGAAGAAAAAGAAGAAGAAGAAGATGATGATCATGATGGTGAAGAAGAAGAAGAGGAGGAAGAAGAAGAAGAAGAGGAAGAAGAAGAAGTAGAATAAGAAGAATAAGAAGAAGAAGAAGATAAAGAAGAAGAAGAAGAAGCAGAAGAAGAAGAGGAAGAAGAAGAAGATGATGATAGGGACAAAGAAGTGGAAGGAGAAGAAGACTAAGTAGAAGAAGAAGAAGAAGAAGGAGATGAGGAAAAAGAGTTGAAGAAGAGGAAGAAGAAGAAGAGGAAGAAGAAGAAGAAGAATAAGAAGACAAGGTAGAGGAAGAAGAAGAAGAAGAAAAAGATGAAGAAGAAGAAATAGAAGAAGAAGATGAAGAAGAAGAAGAAGATGAAGAAAAAGACAAAGAAGATGATTATGATTATGAAGAAGAAGAAGAAGATGAAGAAGAAGAAGAAAAAGTAGAAGAAGATTGAGAAGAGGGAGAAGAGGAAGATGAAGAAGAAAAAGAAGAAGAAGAAGGAGAAGAAGAAGAAGAAGAAGAAGAAGAAGAAGAAGAAGAAGGAGAAGAAGAAGAAGTAGAGGAAGAGGAAGAATAAGGACAAGAACAAGATGAACAACAGGAAGAAGAATACTGAGAAGAAGAAGGCAGTGAAAAAGAAGAAAAAGAAGAAGTAGAAGAAGAAGAAGAAGGAGAAGACAAAGAAGAAGAAGAAGGCAAAGAAGAAGAAGAAGAAGAAGAAGAAGAGGATGAAGATTAATAAGTAGAAGAAGAAAAAGAAGAAGAAGAAGAAAAAGTAAAAGAAGAAGGAGGAGGAGGAGAAGAAGTAGACGAGCAAAAAGAAGAAGAAGAAGAAGAAGAAGAAGAAGAAGATTAAGAAGAAGAATAATGGAGGAGGAAGAGGAGAAGAAGAAGAAGAAGAAGTAGAAGAAGAAGACGTAGAAGAAGTAGAAGAAGAAGGTGGAGAAGAAGAATAAGTAGAAGAAAAAGAAGAAGTAGAAGAAGAAGAAGAAGAAAAAGAAGAAGACGAAGAAGAAGAAGAAGAAGAAATATAAGAAGAAGAAGAAGAACGAGAAGAAGAAGAAGAAGAAGAAGATGGAGAAGGAGAAGAAGATGATGGTAAAGAGGAAGAAGAAGTAGTAGAAGAAGAAGAAGAAAATAAAGAAGAAGAAGAAGAAGAAGAAATAGAAGAAGAAGAAGAAGAACGAGAAATAGAAGGAGGAGAAGAAGAAGAAGAAGAAGAACCTGAATAAGATGAACATGAAAACGGATAAGTAGAACATACAGAAGAGGAAGAGGAATAAGAACAAGAACAAGAACAAGAATAAGAACAAGAAGTAAAAGAAGATGAAGAAGAATAAGAAGTAGAAAAGGAAGACGAGGAAGAAGAAGAAGAAGACGAAGACGAAGGATAAGAAGAAGAAGAAGATGATGAAGAAGAAGAAGATGATTATGATGATGAAGAAGAAGAAGAAGAAAAGGAAGAAGAGAAGAAGAAGAAGAACAAGATGAAGAACAAGAAGACTAAGAACAATAAGAAAAGGAAGAATACAAAGAAGAAGAAGAACAAGCGGAAGAAGAAGAAGGCCAAGATGAAGAAGAGGAGGAGCAAGAAGAGGAACATGAAGAAGAAGTAGAGGAAGAAAAAGAGGAAGAAGAAGAAGAAGAAGAAGAAGAAGAAGAAGAAAAGAAGAAGAAGAAGAAGAAGACGACGAAGAAGAAGAAGATGAAGAAGAAGAAGAAGAAGAAAAGGAAGAAGAAGAAGAAGAATAAGAAGAAGAAGAAGAAGAAGATGACGATGATGATGAAGGCGAAGATGAAGAAGAAGTTTAAGGAGAAGAACAAGAAGAAGAAGAAGAAGAAGGAGAAGGAGGAGGAGAAGTAGAAGAAGGAGGAGAAGAAGAAGGAGAAGAAGAAGAAGAAGAAGAAGAAGACATAGAAAAAGTTGAAGAAGAAGACGATGATGATGATGAAGAAGAGTAAGAAGAAGAAGTCAAAGATGAAGAAGAAGACCGAAAAAGTAGAAGAAGAAGAAGAAGAAGAAGAAAAGGAAGAAGAAGAAGAAGAAGAAGAATACGAAGAAGAAGTAGAAGAAGAAGAAGATGATGATGGTGATGATGAAGACGAACACGAAGAAGAAGAACAAGGAGAAGAACAAGAACAAGAACAAGAAGAAGAAGGAGAAGGAGGAGAAGGACGAGGAGAAGAAGAAGAAGGAGAAGGAGGAGAAGGACGAGGATAAGAAGAAGAAGAAGAAGAAGACTTAGAAGAAGTAGAAGAAGTAGAAGATGATGATGATGATGATGAAGAGGAAGATGAAGAAGATGAAGAAGAAGAAGAAGAAGAAGAGGAAGAAGAAGAAGAAGTCAAAGATGAAGAAGAAGATAGAAAAAGTAGAAGAAGAAGAACAACAACAAGAAGAAGTCAAAGAAGAAGAGGAAGAAGAAGAAGAAGAAGATGAAGGAGAAAATGAAGGTGTAGTTGTCGAAGAAGTTTAAGAAGAAGGAGAAAATGCAGTTGTAGTAGTCGAAGAAGTTGGAAAAGAAGAAGA
>JAIUJO010000981.1:127500-129711 GCA_023846275.1 Vanilla planifolia | reverse complement strand
AGAAGAAGAAGAAGAAGTAGAAGAAGAAGTAGAAGAAGAAGAATAAGAAGAAGAATAAGAAGAAGAAAAAAAAGTAGTACAAGTTGAAAAAGAAGAAGTAGTAGTAGAAGAAGAAGATGAAGATGAAGATGAAGATGTAGAAAAAGAAGAAGAGGTAGTAGTAGTAGTAGAAGATGAAGAAGAAGAAAAAGAAGGGGAAGAAGATGGAGAAGAAGAAGTAGTAGAAGAAGGAAGAGGACGCGAAGAAGAGACAGAAGAAGGAAATGAAGAAGAAGTCAAAGAAAGAGTAGGAGAAGAAGAAGAAGAAGAAGAAGAAGAAGGGGAGGAAGAAGAGGAAATTGTAGAAAAAGTAGAAGACGAAAAAAATGAAAAAGAAAAAGAAGAAGAAGAAGAATAAGAAGAAGAAGAAGGGGAGGAAGAAGTGTAAATGTAGAAGAAGAAGAAGGTGAAGAAAACGGGAAAGAAGAAGAGGTGGATGGAAAAGAGATGAAGGAGTAGAAGAAGAAGAAGAAGAAGAAGAAGAAGAAGAAGAAGAAGGACAAGAAGAAGAAGATGAACAAGAAGAAGAAGTAGAGCAGCAAGAAGAAATAGAAGAGGAAGATGAACAAGAAGAATAAGCAAAAGACGAAGATGAAGAAGAAGAAGATTAAGAAGAAGAAGAAGAAGAAGAAGAACAAGAAGAAGAAAAAGAAGAAGAAGAGGACGGGAAAGACGAATAAGAGGAGAAGGAAGAAGAACAGGAAGAAGTAGAAGAGGAACAAGAAGAAGAGAAAGAAGAAAAAGAGGAGGAAGAAGTAGAAGTAGAGGAAGAAGAAGAAGAGGAAGAAGTAGAACAACAGGAAGATGAATAAGAATAATAAGTAGAAATAGAAGAAGAAGAAGAAGAAGGAGAAAAGAAAGAAAAAGATGAAGAAGAAAAAGAAGAAAAAGAAGAAGAATAAAGAGATTAAGTAGAAGAAGAAAATCAAGAAGAAGAAGAAGTGGAAAAGAAAGAAGCTAAGGATGAAAAAGAAGAAGAATATGAGGGAAGAAGAAGAAGTAGAAGAAGAAGAGAAACGAGAGGGAGAAGAAGAAGAAGTAGAAGAAAAAGAAGAAGAAGAAGAAGAAGTGGGAGAAGTAGAAGAAGACGAAGAAGTAAAAAAAGAAGAAGATGAAGTGCAAGAAGAAGATGGCGAAGGAGAAGAAGTAGAAGAGAAAGAAGAGGAAGGGGAAGAAGAAGAAGAAGAAATAGAGCAAGAAAAAGAAGTGAAAGCAATACGAAGAAGACGAAGATGAAGAAGAAGAGGAAGAAAAAGAAAAGAAATAAGAGCTACAATAGGTGGAAGAAGAAGAAGTAGAAAAAGAAAAAGATGAAAAAAAAACAAGAAAAGAAGAGGAAGAAGAACAAGATGGAGAAGTAGAATAGGAAAAAGAAGAAGAAGAAGAAGAAGAATAAGAAGAAAGAGAAGAAGAAGATTATGATGACGAAAGACAGGAGAAGAAGAAGAAGAAGGAGAAAGAAGAAAAAGAGGAAGAAGAAAAGAATAGGAAGAAGTAGAATAAGAAGAAGAAGAAGAAGAAGAAGTAGAAGAGGAAGAAGAAGAGGATGAAGAGGACGAAGAAGAAGAGGAAGAAGAAGAACAATAAGAAGGAGAAGAAGAATAAGTAGAAAAAGAACAGCAACAAGAAGAAAAAGAAGAAAAAGGTGGAGGAGAAGAAGAGGAAGAAGAAGGAGGAGGAAAAGAAGAAGATGGGCAAGAAAAAAGACGAAAAAGAAGAATAATAGAAAGAACAAGAAGAATTAAAGGAAGAAGATTTAGTGGAGGAAGAAGAAAATGAAAAAGAAGAATAATAATAATAAGAACAAGAGGAAGAATATGAAGAGGGAAAAAGAAGAAGAGGAAGAACAAGTAGGGGATGAAGAGGAAGGAGAATAAGAAGAAGATGACAGACAAGGGGGAAGAAGTAGAAGAAGAAGAAGGAGAAGAAGAACAAGAAGAAGAAGAAGAAGAAGAAGAAGAAGTAGAGGAAGAAGTGGAAGTGGAAGAAGTAGTAGAAGAAGAAGAAGATGAAGATGAAGGGGAAGAAGAAGAAGTACAAAAAGAAGAAGTAAATGAAGAGGAAGAGAAAGAAGAAGATGAGGAAGAAGAAGAAGAAGAAGAGAAAGAAGAAGAAGAAGAAGAAGAAGAAGTAGGAGAAGAAGAAGAAGAAGAGGAGGAAGAAGAAGAACAA
>JAIUJO010000981.1:110000-112500 GCA_023846275.1 Vanilla planifolia | reverse complement strand
TAAGAATAACAATAAGAAGAAGAAGAAGAAGAAAATGTAGAAGAATATGGAGAAGAAGAAGAAGAAGAAGAGGAAAAACAAGAAGAATAAGTGTAATAATAATGATAATAATAATAATAAAAATAATAATAAGAAATAAAAGTAAGAGAAGCAAAAGTAGAATAAAAAGAAGTAGATGAAGAACAAGAAGGCGAGGAAAGTGAAGGAGAAGACGAAGAAGAAGTAGAAGAAGAACAAAAAGAAGTAGAAGAAGAATATGGAAACGAAGAAGGAGAGGAAAATGAAGAAGAAGATGAAAAAGAAGGTGATGAAGAAGAGAAAGAAGGAGGAGAAATATAGAAGAAGAAGAAGAAGAAGAGGAAGAGGAAGAAGGGGAAGAAGAAGAAGAAGAAGGAGAAGTAGAACAGGAGGAAGAAGAAGAAGAAGAAAGAAGAAGAAGAATAAGAAGTAGTAGAAGAAGAAGAAGAAGAAGAACAAGAAGAAGAAAAAGGAGAAGAAAAAGAAGAAGAAGAAGAAGAAGTAGAAGAAGAAGAACAAGAAGAAGATGAAGAAGAAGAAGAACAAGAAAATGAGGAAGAAGAGGAATAAGAAGAAGAAGGGTAAGAAGTAGTAGAAGTATTAGTATAAGAGGTAAAAGAAGAAGTAGAAGAAGAAAAGGATGAAGAAGAAGAATTGTAAAAATAATAATATATTAATAATCATAATAATAATAAGAAGTGGAATAAGATAAAGAAGAAGATGAAAATGTAGATAGGGAAGGAGAAGAAGACAAAAAATTAGAATAAGGAGAAGAGGAGGAGGAAGAAGAAGAAGAAGAAGAAGAAAAAGAAGAAGATTAAGAATTATAACAATAATAATAATTATTATTATTATAATAACAATAATAAGAAAAAGAAGTAGAAGAAGCAGAAGTACAATAAGAAGACGAAGGAGGAGAAGAAGGAGAAGAAGAAAAAGAAGAAGAAGAATAACAAGAACTTGAAGTAATAAAAGAAGAAGAAGAAGAAGGTGAAGTAAAAGAAGAAGTAGAAGAAGAAGGAGAAGAAGAAGAAGAAGAAGAAGATGAAGATGATGGAGATGAAAAGGAAGAATAGGAAAATGAAGAAGAAGAAGAAGAAGAAGAAGAGGAGGAAGATGAAGAAGAAGAAGAAGGAGAAGGAGAAGAGGAAAAAGAGGAAGAAGAACAAGAACAAGGAAGAAGAAAAAGAAGAAGAAGACAAAGAAGAAGAGAAAGTAGAAGAATAAGAGGACGAAGAAGAAGAAAAAGAAGAAGAAGATGAAGAAGAAAGAGAAGAAGAAAGAGAAGAAGAAGAGCTAGAAGTAGAAAAAGAAGAGGAAGAAGAGGAAGAAGTAGAAGAAGAAGAAGAACATGAAGAATGAGGAAGAGGAGGAAGAAGAAGAAAAAGAAGAAAAGAATAATAATAATAATAATAATAATAATAATAATTACAATAATAATAATAATAATAATAACAACAATAATAATAAGAAAAACAAGAAGTACAAGAAGAAGCAAAAAAATAAGAAGTACAAGAAGAAGAATTAGAATAATCAAAAAAAGAAGAAGAATGAGAAGAAGAAGAAGAAGGAGAATAAGTAGAAGTAGTTGATGATGATGATGATCATGATGAAGAAGAATAAAAAGAAGGAGAACAAGAAGAAAGAGAGGAAGATGAAGGTGAAGAAGAAGAAGAAGAAGAAGAAGAAGAACAAGCAGAAGAAGAAGAAGAAGAAGAAGAAGAATAACAACAATAATAACAATAATAATAACAATAATAAAAAGAATAAGAACAACAATAATAATAATAATTTTAATAATAAGAAAAGGAAGAAGATCAAGAAGAAGAAGTAGAACAAGAACAAGAAGAAGATGAAGAAGAAGAAGGAGAAGGAGAAGATGAAGAAGGATAGGAAGAAGAAGAAGTTGAAGAAGAAGATAAGGAAGAAGAAGAAGAAGAAGAAGAAGAAGAAGACGAAGAAGAAGGAGAAGAAGAAGAACAAGAAGATGGTGAAGAAGAAGTAGACAAAGAAGAAGAAGAATGAGAAGGTGAACAAGAAGAAGAGGAAGAATAAGAAAAAGAAGTAGTAGTTGTAGAAGATGAAGAGGAAGAAAAAAAAGAAAGAGTAGTGGAAGAAGAAGAAGAAGAAGAAGAATCATTATAATAAAAATTATAGTAAGAAGATGAAGAAGAAGAAGAAGGAGAAAAGGAAAACAAATAAGAATAAGCAGAAGAAAAAAAAGGAGAAGAAAAAAGAAGAAGATGTAGAAGAAGAAGAAGAAGAAGAAAGAGAAAAGAAGATGAAGAAGAAGAAAAAGAATAGGAAGATGAATAAAAAGAAGAAGAGGAAGAAGAAGAAGACAAAAGAGAAGGAGAAGAAGAAGAAGAAAAGTAAGAATATGAAGAAGGAGGTGTTGGAGGAGGAGTAGAAGAAGAAGAAGAAGAAAAAGAACAAGAAGAAAAAGAAGAAAAAGAAGAAAAAGAAGAAAAAGAAGAAGAAA
>JAIUJO010000981.1:105000-107500 GCA_023846275.1 Vanilla planifolia | reverse complement strand
GAAGTAGGAGAGGGAGAAGAAGAAGAAGAAGAAGAAGATGATGATGATGAAGAAGAATTAGAATAAAAAGAACTAAAAGTAGAAGAAGAAGAAGGAAAAGAAGTAGAAGAAAAAAGAAGAAGAAGAAGAAGTAGAAGAAGAAGAAGAAGAAGAAGAAGAAGAAGAAGAACAAATGGAAGAAGTTAGAGAATAAAAAGAAACAGAGGAAAATGAAGAAGAAGAAGAAGACAGAGGAGGAGGAGGAGGAGAAAAGAAGAAGTAGAAGAAGAAGTAGAAGAAGAAGAAGAAGAGGAGGAGGAAGAAGAAGAATAAGGAGAAGAAGAAGAAGAGGAAGAAGAAGAAGTAGAAGAAGTAGAAGAGTAGAAGAAGGAGGAGGAGGAGGAGGAGAAGAAGAAGAATTATAAGAAGAGGAAGTAGAAGAAGAAGAAGATGATGATGTTGAAGAAGGAGAAGAAGAAGAAGGAGAAGAAGAAAAAGAAGTAGAAGACGAAGAAGAAGAAGAAGAGGAACAAGAGGAAGAAGGAGAAGGAGAAGAAAACGAAGAAGAAGAAGTAGAAGAGGAAGAAGTAGTAGAAGAGGAAGAAGAAGTTGACGAAGAAGAAGAAGAATATGAAAAAAATAAGAATAATAGGACAAATCATAATAATAATATTAATGGTAATAATAATAATAATTGTAATAATAATAATAATAATAATAATAATAATAATAGTAACAATATTAATAATAATAGAAAAAGAAACAAGAAAAAGAAGAAGTAGAAGAAAAAGAAGTGGAATAAGAAGAAGAAGAAGGAGAAGGAGAAGAAGAAGAAAGAGAATAAGAAGAAGAAGGAGAAGAAGAAGAAGAAGGAGGAGAAGAAGAAGTAGAAGAAAAGAAAAGAAGAAGAAGAAGAAGAAGAAAAAAGAAGAAAAAGAATACAAAAAAGAAGAGGAAGAAGAAAAAGAATAAGTAGAAGAAGAAGAAGAAAAAGGATTAGAATAAGAATAAGTATAAGAAGAAGAAGAAGAAGTCGAAGAACAAGAAGAAGATGATGAAGTAGAACAAGAAAAAAAAGTAGAAGTAGTAAAATAAGAAGAAGAGAAACAAGAAGAATAAAAAGGAGATGGAGACGAAGAAATGGAATAAGAACAAGAAGAAGAAGATGATAAGAAGAAGTAGATGAAGAAGAAGAAGAAGATGAAGAAGGAGAAGAAGAAGGAGGAGGAAGAGAAGAAAAAGGAGAGAAAGATGGAGAAGAAGAAGAAGAAGAGGAAGAACAAGAAGGAGAACAAGCAGAAGAAGAAGAAGATAAAGAAGAAGAAGAAGAAGAGGAAGAAGAAGAAGGAGAAGATGAAGAAGAAGGAGAAGAAGAAGAAGAAGATGGAGGAGGAGTAGGTTGAGAAAAGAAGGAGAAGTTGAAGAAGAAGAAGAAGAAGAGGACGAAAAAGTACAAGAAGAAGAAAAATATAAAGAAGAAAAAGAAGAACTAGAAGTAGAAGAAGAGGAGGAGGAAGAAGAAGAAGAAGAAGAAGAAGAAGAAGGATAAGATGAAGCAGGAGAAGGAGAAGGAGAAGAACAAGAAGAAGACGAATCAGAAGTGGAAGTAGGAATAGATGAAGTAGTAGTAGAAGAAGAAGAAATGGAAGAAGATGAAGAAGAAGATGATGAAAAAGAATAAGAGACAGAAGGAGGAGGAGGAGGAAAAGAAGAAGAAGAAAAAGAAGATGATGATGTTGAAGAATAAAATGAAGAAGAAGAAGAAGTAAAACAAGGGGAAGAAGAGGAAAAGAGAAAGGAGAGGAAGAAGAAGAAGAAGAAGAAGAACAAGATGAAGAAGCAGAAGAAGGAGAAGAACTAGAAGAAGTAGGAGAAGAAAGAGAAGAAGAAGTAGAAGAAGAAGAAGAAAATGAAGATGAAGAAGAAGGAGGCAGAGGAGGAGAAGAAGAGGAAGAAGAAGAAGAAGAAGAAGAAGAAGAAGAAGAAAAAGAAGGGGAAGAAGAAGAAGAAGAGGAAAAAGAAGAAGAAAAAGAAGAAGAAGAAGAAGAAGAGGAAGAAGAAGAAGAACATGAAGAAGGATAATCAGAAGTAGTAGAAGATGCAGAAGAGAAAGGAGATGAAGAAGAAGAAGAAGAAGAAGAACCATAATAATAATAATAACAATAATAATAATAAAATAATAATAATAATAATAATAATAATAACAATAAGTAAAATAAGAGTAAGAAGAAGAAATAGAAGGAGAAGGAGAAGGAAAAAAGGTATGAGTATAAAAGGAAGAAGATGAAGAAGAAGAAGAAGAAATTGTAGAATAATAAGGACAAGAAGAAGAAGAAGAAGAAGAAGAAGGAGAAGGAAAAGAATAAGAAGAGAAAGAGTTTGAAGTACTAGAAGTAAAAGAAGGAGTAGAAGAAGAAGAGGAAGATGAAAAGGAGAAGTAATAGAAGAAGAAGAAGAAGAAGAAGAAGAAGAAGAAAATGGAGAAGAAGAAGGAGGAGAGGAAAATGTAGAAGAAGATGAA
>JAIUJO010000981.1:87500-90000 GCA_023846275.1 Vanilla planifolia | reverse complement strand
TAGATGTAGAAGAAGAAGAAGAAGAAGAAAAAGATGAAGAAGAAGAAGAAGAAGAGAATTAAGAGGAAGAGGAAGAAGAAGAAGAAGAAGAAGAAGAGGTAGAAGGAGAGGGTGGGAATGAAAAGGAAGTAGAAGAAGAAGAAGTAGAAGAAGAAGATGAAGAAAAGCAACAACAAGAAGTAGTAGAAGAAGAAAAAAGAGAAGCAGGACAAGAAGAAGATCAAGTTGAAGAAGAAGAAGAAGAAGGAGAAAGAGCAGAAGAAGAAGAAGAAGACGAAGGAGAAGAAGAAGAAGAAGAAGAAGAACAAGAGGAAAAGGAAGAAGTACTAATAGAAGAAGTGGAAGACAAAGAAGAAGAAGAAGAAGATGATGATGATGATGACGATGTTGAGGAGGAAGAAGAGGAAGATGAAAAAGATCAAGGAGATGAGGTAGAAGAAGAAGAAGAAGATGAAGAAGAAAAAGAAGTATAATAATAATAATAATGTTTACAATAATAATAACAATAATAATAAAACAATAATTATAACAATAATAATAATAATAATAATTATTATAATAAAAATAGATGAAGAAAATAAAGTAAAAGAGGAAGAAGTAGAATAATAACAACAATAATAGTAATAATTAGAAGGAGAAGGTCAAGAAGACGAACAAGAATAAGAAGAAGAAGAAGAAAAAGAAGAAGAAGAGGAAGAAGATGAAGAAGAAGAAGAAGACGTAGAACAAGAACCAGGAGAAGGAGGAGGAGGAGGAGGAGAAGAAGAAGAAGAAGAAGAAGAAGAAGAAATATAAAGAGGAGGAGGAGAAGAAAAAAGAGAGGAAGATGTTGATGATGAGGAAGAAGAAGAAGGGGAATGAGAAGAAGAAAAAGAGGAAGAAAAAGAAGAGGAAGAAGAAGAAGACGACGAAGAAGAAAAAGAAGAAGAAGAGGAAGAATAATAATAATAGTAACAACAAGAAGAAGTAGAATAAGAAGAAATAAAATAATAATAATAATAATAAGAAGAAAGAGGCAGAGAAAAAGAAAAGAAAACAATAACAAGAAGAAGAAAAAGGAGAGGAACAAGAAGAAGAAGAAGAAGAAAAAGAAGGAGAAGCAGAAAAAGAAGAAGATGGAGAGCAAGATTAAGGAGAAGAAGAAGAAGAAGAAGAATGGAAGATGGAGCAGAAGAAGAAGAAGAAAAAGAGGAAGTAGAATTAGGATATGAAGATGAAGAAAAAGAAGAAGGAGAAGGAGAAGAAGAAAAATAACAAGTATAAGAAGAAGAAGTGGAAGAAGAAGAAGTAGAAGATGAAGAAGAAGAAGAAGAAGAAGAAGAAAAAGTAGTAGAAGAAGAAGAAGAAGAAAAATGAAGAAAAAATTGAAGGAGAAGAAGAAGAAGAAGAAGAAGAAGAACAGTAAGAAGAAGAAGAAGAAAAAGAAGAAGAAGAAGAAGAAGAAGAAGAAGAAGAAGAAGAAGAAGAAGAAGAAGAAGAAGAAGATGATGATGATGAAGAAGAAGAAGAAGAGTTGGTGGAAAATGAAGTTGAAGAAGAAGAAGAAGAGGAAGAGGAAGAAGAAGAAGTAGAGAAAGAAGAAAAAGAAGAAGAAGAAGAAGTGGAGGAAGAAAAAGTAGAAGAAAAAGAAGAAGGAGAAGAAGAAGTAGATGATGATGATGATGAAGGAGAGGAAGAAGGAGAACAAGAAAAAGAATTAGAAGAAGAAGAAGGTGAAGGAGGAGGAGGAGGAGGTGGAGGAAGACAAGGAGTAAGAGAAGAAGAAAAAGAAGAAGAAGATGATTAAGAAGAAGAAGAAGAACAAGAAGAGGAAGAAGATGAAGTGGAAAAAGATGAATACGAAGAAGAAGAAGAAGGAAAACAAGAAAAAGAAGAAGAACAAGAACAAAAACAAGAAGAAAAGGAAGATGTAGAAAAATTAAAGAAGAAGAAGAAGAAGAAGAAGAAGAAGAAGATGATGATGATGAAGAAGAATATGACGATAATGATGATGAAGAGGAAGAAGAAGAAGAAGAAGAAGAAGGAGAAGAAGAAGAAGAAGAAAAAGAAGAAGCATAAGAAGAATAGTAATAATAATAATATTGATAATAATAATAATATTAACAATAAGAAAAAGAAGAAAAAAAGAAGTAGTAGAACAAGAAGCAGAATAATAATAATAATATTAATAACAAGGAGAAAGATAAGAAGAAGAAGAAGAAGAAGAAGAAGAAGATGGAGAAAAAGAAGTAGAAGAAGAAGAAAAGAGAGGAGAAAATGAAGGAGTAGAAGAAGAAAGAGAGGAAAATGAAGAAGAAGAGAAGAAGAAGAAGGAGAAGGAGAAGGAAAAGGCAGAAGAAGAGAAGAAGAAGAAGAAAAAGAAGAACAAGAAGCCGAAGAAGAAGAAGAAGAAGAAGACAAAAATAGAAGAAAAAGAAGTTGAATAAGAAGAACAATAATAATAATAATAATAATAATTAGAAAAAGAAGAAGATGAAGAAGAAGAAAAAGAAGAAATAGA
>JAIUJO010000981.1:70000-72500 GCA_023846275.1 Vanilla planifolia | reverse complement strand
CAACAACAACAACAAGAAGTAGAAGAAAAAGAAGAAGGTGAAGATGAAAAAGAAGTAGATGAAGAAGAAGATGAAGAAGAAGAGGAAGAAGAAGAAGAAGAAGAAGAAGGGGAAGAAGATAAAGAGGAGGAAGAAGAAGAAGAAGAAGAAGAAGATGAATACGTAGAAGAAGAAGAATAAGAAGAGGAAGAAGAAGAAGAAGAAGAAGAAGAAGAAGAAGGGGAAGTAGAAGAAGAAGTAGTAGAAGAAGAAGATGAAGAACTAGAACAGGAAGAAGAAGAAGAAGAAGAAGAAGAAGGTGAAGAAAACGAAGAAAAAGAAAAAGAAGAAGAAGAAGAAGAGGAGGATGAACAAGGCATAGAAGGAGCAAAAAAACAAGAAGAAGAAGAAGAAGAGGAAGAAGAGGAATTAGAAGAGGAAGACAAAGAAAATAAAGAAATAATAGTAGTTGTAGTAGAAGAAGAGGAAGAAGAAAAAGATGAAAAAGGACAAGAATAAGAAGGAGAAAAAACTAATAACAATGACAATAATAATAATAACAATAATAATAATAACAATAACAAGAATAATCATAATAATAAGTAGAAGAAGAATAAGTAAAAGAAGAAGATTAAGATGAAGAAGAAGAAGGAGAAGGAGAAGAAGAAGATGAAGAAGGCAAAGAAGAAGAAGAACAACAAGAAGAAGAGGTGGAAGAAGATGAACAAGAAGAACAAGAAAGAGAAGAAGATGAAGAAGAAGAAGAAAAAGAAGAAGAATAAGAAGAAGAAGAAGAAGAAGAAGAAGAAGAAGGAGAAGGTGTAGAAGAGGAAGAAGAAGAAGAAGAAAAAGGAAAAGAAGAAGATGAAGAAGAAAATGAAGAAGACGAAGTAGAACAAGAAGAAGAAGAAGTAGAAGAAGAAAAAGAAGAAGAAGGAGAAGAAGATGATGATGATGAAGAAGAAGAAGAGGAAGAGGAAAAGGAAAAGTAAGAAGAATTGGAAGAAGAAGAAGAAGAAGAAGAAGAAGAATTAGTAAAACTCGAAGAAAAGGAAGAAGAAGAAGAAGAAGAAAATAAAGTAAAAGAAGATGGAAAAGAAGAAGGAGAAGAAGAAGAAGAAGAAGAAGAAGAAGAAGACGAGAAAGAAGAAGAAAAAGAGAAAAAGGAAGAAGAAGAAGAAGAAGAAGAAGAAGAAGAAGAAGAATAGGAAGAATAGGAAGAAGAAGAGGAAGAAGAAGAAGAAGAAGCAGAAGAAGAAAAAGAAGGAGAAGGAGAAGAAGAAGAAGAAGAAAGAGAAGGGAAGAAGAAGAAAATGAAGAAGAAGAAGAAGATGACGATGAAGAAGAAGAAGAAGAAGAAGAAGAAGAAGACGTAGAGGAAGAAGAAGAAGAAGAAGAAGAAGAAGCAAAAGAGGAAGAAAAGGAAGAAGCATAAGAAGAAGAAGAAGAAAAAAAATAAGAGGAAGAAGAAGAAGGCAAAGGAGTGGAAGGGAAAGAAGTTCAAGAAGTAAAAGAAGAGGATGAAGAAGAAGAAGACGACGAAGAAGAAGAAGAAGAAGAAGAGGAAGAAGATGAAGTAGAAGAAGAAGAAGAAGAAGAAGTAGAAGAAGAAGAACAACAAGATGAAGAAGAAGGCAAAGAAAAAGATGGAGAAGAAGAAGAAGAAGAAGAAGAAGAAAAAGGAAAAGTTAAAGAAGAAGAAGAGGAAGAAGATGAAGACAAAGAAGAAGGAGAAGAACAAGAAAGGAAAGAAGGAGAAGAAGAAGAAGAAGAAGAAGAAGAAGGAGAAGTAGACGAAGAAGAAGAAGAAAAAGAAGAAGATGAAGAAGAAGAAGAGGAAGAAGAAGGAGAAGATGGAGAAGAAGAAGAAAAAGAAACAGAAAAAGAAGATTAAAAAGGAGGAGAAGACGAAGAAGAAGGGGAAGAAGAAGAAAGAGAAGAAAATGAAGAAGAAGAAGAAAAAGAAGAAGAAGCAGAAGGAGAAGAAAAAGAAAAAGAAGAAGAAGAGAAGAAGAAGAAAAAGAAGAACAAGAAGCCAAAGAAGAAGAAGAAGAAAAAAAGAGAAGAAAAAGAAGCAAAATAAGAAGAATGATAATAATCATAATAATAATGATAATAATAATAATAAAAAGAAGAAGAGGAAGAAAAAAAGAAGAAACAGAATAACAATAATGATAATGATAAGAAGAAAAAGAAGGAGAAGAAGAAAAAGAATAACAATAAGAAGAAGAAAATGGAGAGGAATAAGAGGAAGAAGAAGAAGAAGTAGAAGACGAAGAAGTAGTAGAAGTGGAAAGAGAGGAAAATGAAAAAGAAGTAGAAGAAGAAGAAAAAGTAGAAGAAGATAATGAAGAAGAAGAATAAGAGCAAGAGGGGGGAGGAGGAGAAGAAGAAGAACAAAAAAACATAGAAGAAAAAGAAGAAGAAGAAGAAGAAGAAGAAGAATGAGAAGAAGAAAAAGAAGAAGGTGAACAAGAACAAGAATTAGAAGAAGACGAAAAAAAGTAGAAGTCGAAGGAGA
>JAIUJO010000981.1:42500-57500 GCA_023846275.1 Vanilla planifolia | reverse complement strand
AAGAATAAGAAGAAGAAGAAAAACAAGGAGAAGGTGAAGAAGAAGAAGAATAAGAAGAAGAGGAAAAGAAGAGAAAGAGGAACAAGAAGAATAAGAATAAGAAGAAGGAAAAGAACAAGAAAAGATAGAAGAAGAGGAAGAGGGAGAAGAAGAGGAAGAAGAAGATGAAGAAGAAGAAGGTGGAGGTGGATGAGGAGGAGGAGGAGGAGGAGGAGAAGAAGAAGAAGAAGAAGAAGAAGAAGGAGATGGAGGACGAGGAGGAGAAGATGAAGAAGAAGAAGAAGAAGGTGAACAAGAAGAACAAGATGGTGAAGAAGAAGAAGAAGAACAAGAAGAATAAGAATAAGAAAAAGAATAAGAATAAGAATAAGAATAAGAAGAAGAAGAAGAAAAAGAAGTAGGAGTTGGAGAAGAAGAAGAAGAAGAAGAAGAAGAAGAAGAGGAAGAAGAAGAAGAAGAAGAAGATGAAGAAGGAGAATAAGAAGAAGAAGATGAAGAAGTAGAAGAAGAAGAAGAAGAAAAGAAGAAGAAGGACAAGAAGATGTTGAAGGAGGAGAAGGAGGAGGAGAAGAAGAAAAAGAAGAACAAGAACTATAAAAACAAGAAGAAGATTAAGATGAGGAAGTAGAAGAGGAAAAAGAGAAAGGAGAAGAGGTAAAGGAGGTAGAAAAAGAAGGAGAAGAAGAAGAAGAAGAAGAAGCAGAACAATGTGTAGAAGAAGAAGAAGATGAAGAAGACGAAGAAGGAGAAGATCGAGAAGAAGTAGGAAAAAAGAAGATGGAGAAGGTATAGAAGAAGAAGAAGAAGAAAAGGGAGAAGAAGAGGAAGAAAAGAAGATGTTGATGATGAAAAAGAAGAATAAGAAGAAGATGAAAAAGATGGAGAAGAAGATAAGGAAGAAGAAGATTAAATAAAAGAAGAGTAAGTAGAAGAAGGAAAAGAAGGAGAAGCGTTAAAAGAAGTCAAAAAAGAAGAAAAAGAAGGGAAGGAGAAATAGAAGAAGAAGAAAAAGAGGAAAAAGAAGAAGAAGAAGAAGAAGAAGAAGAATAGGAAGAAGAAGAAGAAGGAGAAGAAGAATAATAATAACAATAATAAGTAGAAGAAGAAAGAGGAGAACATGAAGAAGAAGAAGAAGAGAAGTACAAGAAGAAGAAGGAGAAGGAGAAGGAGAAGAAGAAGAAGAAGAAGAAGGTCATTCTTTACTAGGGAGGGTTGTTGTCCGAGAACGTTTTTGTTAAAAGACAACTTTTTAGAGCTGAAGTTATGGTATCCTAACTGGCAATAATTCACTCTTCCTTTGGAAGCATTGCCAAACAAAATGAACATGTAAATAAACACATAAGGTGCCACTTAGCACTTTATTTTTGTTTTTCTTCCTGGTCGATCTTGTTAATAGTTATACACTTTTCTGAAAGATTAAGCCATCCAAGTGTAATTATTAAATGTTTTAGACTATGAAAATATAAATGGCTCATCAAAACAACTATAGTTCCTCTTCTTCTTGTTCTTCTTTTTGTTCTTCCTCTTCTTCTTTTTCTTTTTCTTCTTCTTCTTCTTCTTCTTTCACTTATTCCTCTAATTCTTCTTCTTTTTCTTCTTCATCTTCTTCATCTTCTTCTTCTTCATCTTCATCTATTTTTCTTCCTCCTCTTCTTTTTCTTCTTCTTTTTCCTCTTCTTCTTCTTCTTCTTTCTCTTCCTTTTCTTCTTCCACTTCTTCTTCTTCTTCATCATCATCATCTTCATCATCTCATGCAGAAGAAGAAGAAGAGGAAGAGGAAGAAGAAGAAGATGAACAAGAAGAAGAAGTAGAGGAAGAGAAGAACAAGAGGAATACAAAGAAGAAGAAGTAGAAAAAAAAGAAGAAGAAGAAGTAAAAGAAGTAGAAGAAGAAGAGGAGGAGGAAGAAGAAGAAGAAGAAGAAAAGTGGAAGAATTACTAAAGATTATAGATTAAGGATTAAGGATTATAGATTAGGGATTAAGGATTAGGAATTAAGGGTTAGAGATTATTGATTAGGGATTTAGGATTTATGATTAAGGATTAGAGATTAGAGATTAAGAAATTATAATTAAGATTAGGGACTAAGGATTAAGGATTTGGCATTAAGGAGAGAGGGATTAGAGATTTTCGAATACGTATTATTGATTAGGGGGAAGGGATTTGGGATTTAAGATTAGGTATTTAGGATTAGGGATTAGGAGGAGGGATTAGGTATGAGACATTAGTGAATAGAGATTACGGATTAGCAACTAAGGATTAGGGTTTAGGGGTTGATGATTACGGATTAGGGAGTAGGGATTAGGAAATAAGTAATAGGGATTGGAGATTAAGGGTTAGAGATTGCGATGAAGGGATTATTTATTAGGGATTTAAGATTAGGGGTTATGGATTGAGGGATTAATTATTAAAGATTAGGATTTTTGTTTAAGGATTATGCATTAAGGATTAGAGATTAGAAACTAGTTATTAGGGATTTGGGATTACGTATTAGAGACTAGAGAATAGAGATTAGAGATTAAGGGATTAAGATTAAGATTAGTGATTTGGTTAGTGATTAAGCATTAGGGATTTGTGATTAAGGATTAGAGATCATGAATTAGGTATTATGAATTATAGATTAGAGATTACAGATTAGGAATTAATTATTAAGGATTAGAGTTTAGAGGTTAGGGATTAAGTAATAGAGAATAGGGATTAAGGATTAAGTATTTGGGATTAAGAATTAATAGTTAGAGATTTCAGATTAGGGATTAAGGAAAAAGAAGAAGGAAGAAGGAAGAAAGAAGAGGGAAGAAGGAAAAAAAACAAGAAGAGAGAAGAAGAGAAAAAAGATGAAGATGAAGAAGAAAAGAAAGAAGAATAGGAAGAATAAAGAAGAAAGAAGGAAGAGAGAAGAAGGAAGAAAGAAGAAGGAAGAAGGAAGAAGGAAGGTGGAGAGAAGAAGGGAAGAAGGAAGAAGGAAGAAGGAAGAAGAAAGAGGAAAGAAGAAAGAAGAAAGAGGAGCGAAGAAGAAGAAGAAGATGAAGGAGAAGGAGAAGGAGGAGGACATGGAGAAGGAGGAGGAGAAGGAGAATGAGGAGATTGAGAAGGAGAAGGAGATGGAGAAGGAGAAGGAGAAGGGGAAGGAGAAGGAGGAGAAAAAGAAGAAGAGAAGGTGAAAGAAAAGTAGAAGGAGATGGAGAAGAAGAAGGAGAAGAAGGAGGAGGAGGAGGAGGAGAAGAAGAAGAAATAGAAGAACAAAAAGAAAAATAAAAAGAAGACGATGAAGAAGAAGAAAAATAAGAAGAAGAGGAAGAAGAAGAGAAAGAAGAAGAACAAGAAAAGGAGAAGGAGAAGAAGAAGAAGAATGGGAAGAAGAAGAAGAGGAAGAAGATGTAGTAGAAGAAGAAGAAGATGTAGTAGAAGAAGAAGATGATGATGATGAAGAAGAAAAAGAGGAAGAAGAAGACAAAGAAGAAGAGGTAGAAGAAGTGGAAGAGGAAGAAGAAGAAGAAGAGAAAAAAGAGATAGATTAGGGATTAGGGTTTTGGCATTATGGATTAGGGATTAAGGAGAGAGAGATTAGGGATTAGATGCTAAGGATTAAGGATTAGGGACTTTGGATTTTTTATTGGCAGTTAGTTATTAGGTTTTAAGGATTAAGGATTATGGATTAGAGAGTACAGATTAAGGAATAAGTAACAAAAGTTAGTGTTAAGGATTAAGGAATTGGGAGTAGGGCTATGGGATTAGAGATTTGGTACTAAGGATTAAGAAATTAATTACTAAAGATTATAGATTAAGGATTTAGGATTAGGGATTATGGATCATGAAATAGGGAAAAAGGATTAAGGATTCGAGATTATTGATGAGGATTTGGGATGTAGGATTCAGAATCAGAGATTATGGATTAATGATTTAAGAATAAGCAATTATAATCAAATTAGAGACAAGGGATTAATAATTTGTGTTTAAGGAAGGGATTAAGGATTTAAAATCCAGATTATGGATTTTAGAAGGAGGGATTGGTGATAAAAGATTAGGTATTAGGGATTAAGGATTAGGGATTAGCGATTAGGTGGGAATGATTAGGTATTAGGCATTGGAGATTAGGGATTAGTAATTAGGGATTAGAGCTTAAGGATAAAGGATTTTAAATTAAGGGGTAAAGATTAGGTAATAACTAGTATGGATTATGGATTAAAGTTTAAGGATTAGGGATTAGAGTTGAAGGAATTAATGATTCAGAATTATGGATTAAGGATTAAGGGATTAATTATTACAGATTAGTGATTTAGGATTAGGGATCATGAATTAAGGAATAGGGATTAACGATTAAGGATTAGAGATTAGTTATTAAGGATTTGGGATTTAGGATTTAGGATTAGGTATAGCGATTAGGGATTAGAGATAAGGGATTAAGATTAGAATTAGGGATTAGAGATTGGGGATTAGTGATTAAGGAATAAGGATTAGAGATTATGGATTAAAGATTACGGATTAAGTATTATTTATTGTAGATTACGGATCAGGGATTAAGAATTAGGTATTAGGGATTAAGGTTTATAGATTAAAGATTTAGGAGTAAAGATTAAGGAATACAGATTAAAGATTAGAGATTAAGGATGGATTAAGGATTAAAGATTAAGGATTAAGAATTAGGAATTAAAGAAAAGAGAGAAGGAGAAAGAAGGAAGAAGGAAGAAAGAAGAAGGAAGAAGGAAGAAGTAGAAGAAAGAAGAAAAAAGAAGGAAGAAGAAAGAAGGAAGAAAAAAGAAGAAGAAAAGGACAAAAAAGAAGAGGAAAGAGAAGAAGAAAGAAAAAGAGGAAGAATAACAAAGAAAGAAGAAGAAGAAGGAAGAAAGAAGAAGAAAGAAAGAAGTAAGAAGGAAGGAAGGTGGAAGAAAGATGGAAGAAAGAAGAAGAAAGAAGAAAGAAGAAAGAAAAAAGAAGAAAGAAGAAGAAGAAGAGTGAGAAGAAGATGATGAAGAAGAAGAAGACAAAGGAGAAGGAGGAGGACATAGAGAAGGAGGAGAAGGAGAAGGAGAAGGAGGAGGAAAAGAAGAAGAAGAAGAAAAGGAAGAAGAAGAAGAGGGAGAAGAAGAAGAAGAAGAAGAAGAAAAGGAAGAACAAGAAGAAGGAGAAGAAGAAGAAGAAGAAGAAGAGGACAAGGAAGAAGAAGAAGAAGAAGAAAAAGAAGAGGAAGATGAGGAAGAAGAGGAAGAAGAGGAAGAAGAAAAGTAAGAAGAAGAAGAGGAGGAGGAAGAACAAGAAGAAGATAAGGAAAAAGAGTTGGATTAGGGATTAAAGAAGGAGAGATTATGTATTAGGTGTTAGGGAATAAGAATTAGAGATTATGGTTAAGGGATAAGGTATTAGGGATTATGGATTAATAATTAAGGTTTAGGGTTTTGGAATTAAGGATTTTAAGGAATATGTAATAGGGATTATGGTTTAAGGATTAGAGATTAAGATTAATGATGAAAGGATTAATGATTATGGATTAGGTGTTAGAGATTAAAGATTAAGGGATTTATTATTAAGGATTTAGTATTAGGGATTATAGATTAGTAAATAGAGAATAATGATTAAGAATTAAATATTAGTTATTAGAAATTCAGAATTCAGGATTAGTGATTGGAGATTAGGAATTATAGATTAGATTAATTGATTATAATTAGGATTAGGTACTAGAGATTAGGGATTAGTGATTCGAGATTAGGTATTAGAGATTAGGGATTAAGGAAGGATAGTTAGGTAGTAGGCAACTAAGGATTAGGGATTATAAATTACTAATTATAGATTAGGGTTTAGAGGTCAAGAATTATGGATTAAAGAGTAGGGATTAAGGAATAAGTAATAGGGATCAAGGATTAAGGATTAGGAATTCATTAAAGGGATTAATGATTAAGAATTAGGGATTAAGGATTAGGGATTATGAATTAGCAATTAAAGATTAGGGTTTAAAGATTAAGATTATTTTATTATAGAATAGGGATTAGGGAATAAGTAATAAGGATTAAGGATGAAAGGATTAATGTTATGGATTAGGAATTAAGGATTAAAGATAAAGGATTAGGGATGAAGGGATTAACAATTATGGATTAGGGATAAGGGGATTAAAAATTAAAGGATTAATTTTTAATAATTAGGTATTTAGGATTGGGCATTATGGATTAAGAATATAGATCAGGGATTAAGGATTCGAGATTAGTGGATTAGGGATTTTTGATTCAAGATTACGATTAAAGATTAAGGATTAGGGATTAAAGACTAAGATTAAGGGATTAGGGATTAAAGATTAAGGGATTAAGGACTAAGTACAAGAGATTAGCAATTAGGTACTATGGATTATAGATTAAGGATTTGGGATTAAGAATTAAATATTAAGCAATAGGTTTAGAGATTAGAGATTTAGGATTAAGGATTAAGGATTAGAGATTAAAGATTAAGGATAAGGATTAGAGATTAAGGATTAAAGATTTGCAGAAAGGTAGAAAGAGGAAAGAAGGAGAAGGAGAAGGAAGATGGAAGAAGGAAGAAGACGAAGAGGAGGAAGAACAAGAGGAAAAAGAAGAGATGAAAAAGAAAAGAAGATGTAGAAGATAGGGAAGATAAAGAAGAAAGAAGAAAGACGAAACCAAAAGGAAGAAGGATGAAGGAAGAAGGAAGAAGAAGAAGAAAGAAGAAGAAGAAGAAAGAAGAAAGAAGAAAGAAAAAGAAGAAGAACAAGAACAAGAACAAGAACAAGAAGAAGGTAGAGGAGGAGGCTTTGGAGAAAGGAGGAGAAGGAAAAGGAGAATGAGAAGAAGGGAAGGAGAAGGAGAAGCAGAAGATAGAGAAGGAAAATAAGAAGAAGAAGGAGGAGGAGAAGGAGAAGGAGAAGGAGAAAGACAAGGAGAAGTAGAAGGAGAAGAAGTAGAAGTAGAAGTAGGCAAAGAAGAGGAAGAAATAAAAGAAGAAGAAGAAGAAGAGGGAATAGAAGAGCAAGAAGATGAGAAGCAGATGAGGAAGAAGAAGAGGAAGAATAAAAAGAAAAGAAGAAGAAGAAGAAAAGGAAGAAGAAGAAGAAGGGGAAGAGGAAGAAGAGAAAAAAGAAGTAGAAGAAGAAGAAGAAAATGATAGCAATAACAAGAAGAAGTGGAAGATAAGGAAGAAGAGGAAGAAAAGAAGAAAAGGAATAAGAAGAAGAAGAAAAGAAAGATGAAATTGAAGAATAAGAGGAAGAAGAAGAGGTAGAAGAAGAAGAAGTAGAGGAAGAAGAGATGGATTAAGGAATATAGATTATGGGTTAGGGATTTAGGATTAAGGGTTAAGGGAGGTAAGGATTATGGATTTTGTGTTAAGGATTAAGAATTAGGAATTAGGTTCAGAGATTAGGGATTAAAGATTTGGATAAACAATTATGGATTAGGGTTTTAGGATTAAGGATTAGGAAGTAGGGAATATGGAATAAGTAATAGGGATTAAGGATTAGGATTAGCGATTAGGGATGAAGGGATTAATGATTAGGGATTAGAGAATAGCGATTTGGTATTCAGATTTAGAATTCAAGATTAGGGATTAAAGATTAGATATTAGTGCTTAGAGATTAAGCAATTGTAATTAAGATTAGGAATTAGGAATTAAGGATTAGGGATTAAGGAAAGTGGGATTAGGGATTTAGGAATACATATTACAATTTAGGGAGTAAGGGATTAGAATTCAAGATTAGATATTAGGGATTAGGGGTTAAGGAAGGAGAGATTATGTATTAGACATTAGGGGTTACGGATTAGGGATTAAGGATTAATAATTAGGGATAAGGATAAGAGATGGAGATAAGGATTTGAGATTAATGATTAGGGAATTGGGTTTTAGTATTAGGTATTAGAGAATCCCCTTCTTCTTTTTCTTCTTTATCTTCTTCTTCAGAAGACGAAGGAGAAGAAAAAGAAGAAGAAGAGAGAATTGGAAGAACAAGAAGATGAGTAGGAAGAAGATGAAGAAGAAGAAGAAAAAGAAGTAGAAGAAGAAGAAGAAGAAAAAGAAGATGATGATGAAGAAGAAGAAGGAGAAGAAAAAAATAAGAAGTAGAAGAAGAGGAAGAAGTGGAACAAGATGAAGAAGAAGAAGAAAAAGAATAAAAAGAAGTAGAAAAAGAAGGAGAAGATAAAGAAGAAGAAGAAGAAGAAGAAGAAGAAGGACAAGAAGATGAAAAAGAAGAAGAAGAAGAAGAATAGTAAGAAGAGGAAGAATAGGAAAAAGAAGAAGACGAGGAAGAAGATCAAAAAAGAAGAAGAAGGAGAAGAAGAGAAAGAGGAGAAACAAGAACAAGAAGAAGAATAATAAGAAGTAGAATAAGTGGAAAAAGATCAAGAAGAAGAAGAAGAAGAAGAAGAAGAAGATGAAGGATAAGAAGAAAAAGAAGAAGAAGTAGAAGAAGAAGAAGAAGAAGCAGAAGAAAAAGAAGTTGAGTTAGAAGAGGAAGAAGAAGAAGAAGAAGAAATCAAAGAAGACGAAGAAGAACAAGAAGAAGAGGTAGGGGAAGAAGACGAAGAAGAAGAAGACAAAAAAGAAGAAGTTGAAAAAGAAAAAGAAGAAATGGAAAAAGTAGTAGTAGTAGTATAAGAAGAAGAAGTAGAAGAGGAAGAAGAAGAAGAACGAGAAGAAGAGAAAGATGATAATGAAGAAGAAAAAGAAGAAGAAGAAGAAGAAGAGAAGAAGTAGAAGAAGAAGAAGAAGAAGAAGGAGAAGAAGACAGAGAAGGGGAAGAAGTTGAAGAAGAAGAAGAGCAAGAAGAAGTAGAAGATAAAAAAAGGAGGAGAAGAAGAAGAAGAAGTAGTAGAAGATGTAGAAGAAGAAGTAGTACAAGAAGAATTAGAAGAAGAAGAAGAACTAGAAGAAGAAGAAGTAGAATTAGAAGAAGAAGATGAAGACAAAGATGATGATGATGATGATGATGAAGAAGAAATAGAAGAAGAAGAAGAAGAAGAAGAAGAAGAAGAAGAAGTTTTAGTAGAAGAAGAGAGAAGAAGAAGAAGAAGAAGAAGAAGAATAAGAAAAAGTTGAAGAAAAAAAAGAAGTAGAAGAAGAAGATGAAGAAGTAGAAGAATTAAGAGAATAAGAAGAAGTAGAAGAAGAACAAGGAGAACAAGAAGAAGAAGAAGAAGACCAAGTGGAAGAAGATGTAGAAGAAGTAAAAGAAGATGTAGTACTAGAAGTAGTAGTAGAAGAAGAAGAAGAAAAAGAAGCAGAAGAGGTAGAAGGAGAAGAAGAAGAAGAATAATAAGAAAGAGATGATGAAAAAGAAGTAGTAGAAGAAGATGAGAGGAAGAAGAAGATGTAGTAGAAAAAGAAGTAGAAGAACAAGTTGAAAAAGAAGTAAAAGAAGTAGTAGAAGAAGAAATAGAAGCAGTAGTTGAAGAAGGAGAAGTAGTAGAGGAAGAAGAAGAAAATGAAGAAGAGAAAAAAGATTAGGGGTTAGTGATTAGGGACTAAGGATTAGCGATAAGGGTTTTTGGATTATGCATTAGAGATTACGGATTAGGGATAAGAGATTAAGGGATTAGGTCTTAAAAATTAGAAATTATGGATAGGGATTAGAGATTAGGGAAGAAGAAGAATAAGAAGAAGAAGCAATAGAAGAAGTGGTAGAAGAAGAAGTAGAAGAAGAAGAAGAAAAAGAAGAAAAACAAGAAGCAGTAGTAGTAGTAATAGTAGTAGTAGAAGAAGAAGAAGAAGAAGAAAAAGAAATAAAAGAAGACAAAGAAGAAGAAGAAGATGGAAGAGAAGATGAAGAAGAAAATGTGGACAAACAAGAAGAAAAGGAAGAAGAAGAAGGAGAAGAAGTGAAGAAGAGAAGAAGAAGAAGAAGAAGAAGATGATGATGATGATGATGATGTTGAAGAACAAGATGAAGAAGAATAGGATGGAGACAAAGAAGAAGATGAAGAAGAGGAAGAAGAAGAAGATGAAGAGAAAGAGGAAGAAGAAGAAGAGGAAGAAGAAGAAGAAGATGAAGAGGAAGAAGAAGGAGAAGAAGAAGAAGAAGAAGAAGAAGAAGAGGAGGAAGAAGTAGAAGGAGAAGAAGAAGAAGAAAGGGCACATGAAGAAGAAGAAGAAGAGGAAGATGAGGAGAAGAAAACGAAGTAGAAGAAGAGGATGAGAAGGAATAGGAAGAACAAGAGGAAGAAGAAGGAGATGAAAAAGAAGAGAATGAAGACCAGGAAGAAGACAAAGAAGTGGAGGAAGAAGAAGAGGAAGAAGAGGAAGAAGAAGAAGAAGAAGAGGAAGAAGAAGATGAAGAAGGGGAAGAAGAAGAAGAAGAGAAAGAAGAAGAAGAGGATGAATAAGAAGAAAAGGAAGAAGAGGAAGAAGAAGAAGTAGAAAAAGTAGAAGGAGAAGAAGGTTCAAAATAAGAAGAAGACAAAGATGAAGAAGAAGAAGATGGATTACGGATTAAGGAGGGTGTGCTTCGAGAATAGGGATTAAGCATTAGACGGTAAAGATTAGGGATTAGAGATCAAGGATTATAAATTAGGGTTAAAGATTAGGGATTAAGTATTAAAGATTAGGGATTTGAAATAAAGGATTATGAATTTGAGATTAGTGATTAGGATTACGGGTTAGGGATTAAGGGATTAAGAATTAAGAATTATCGATTAGTGATTCGAGGCAAAGCATTAAGGATTAGGCATTTAAGATTAGAAACTAAAGATTAGGGATTAGTGATTTAAGATAATTGATTAAAGATTAATGATTAGGGATAAGAGATTAGAGATTAAGAGATTAGGTCTTAAAAATTAGAGATTATGGTTTAGGGATTAAGGATTAGGAATTAGGGATTAGGGATTTAGGATTACAGATTAAGGAAGAAAAAGAAGTAGAAGAAGTACAACAAGAAAAAGTAGAAGAAGAAGAAAAAGAAGTACAATATGAAGATGAAAAAGAAGGAGAATAAGAAGAAGATGAAGAAGAATAAGAAGAATAAGAAGAAGAATTAGAAGAAGAAGAAGAAGATAGAGGAGAAGGCAAAGAAGAAGAAGAAGAAGAAGAAGAAGAGAAGAAGGAGGAGGAGGAAGAAGAAGATGATGAAGAAAGAAGAAGAAGAACAAGAAGAAGCGAAAGGTGAAGATGGAAAAGAAGAAGAAGAAGAAGAAGAACACGAAGATAAAGTAGAGGAAGAAGAGGAAGTAGAAGAGTAAAAAGAGGAAGAAACATGAGAGAAAGAAGAAGAAGAAGAACAAGAATAAGAACAAGAAGAGCAAGAAGATGAAGAAGAAGAAGAAGAAGAAGAAGAAGAAGAAAAAGAAGAAAAAGAAGAAGTAGAAGAAGAAGAAGAAGTTGATGTTGAGAAAGTAGAGGAAGAAGAAGAAGAAGATGAAAAAGAAGAGGAAGATGAGGAAGAAAAAGAATAAGAAGATGAGGACGAAGAAGAAGAAGAGGATGAGGATGAATGAAGAAGAAGTTGATGAAGAATAGGAAGTGGAAGTAGAAGAAGAAGAAGAGGAAGATGATGAAAAGGAAGAAGGTGAAGAATTAGAAGAAGAAAATGAAGATGAAGAAAAAGAAGAAGGGGAAGAAGCAGAAGAAGAAGAGGAAGAAGAAGTTAAAGAAGAAAAACAAGAAGAAGAAGAATTAGAAGAAGATGAAGAAGAAGGAGAAGAAGAAGAAAAAGAAGAGGAAGAGGAAGAAAAAGATAAGAGGAAGAAGAAGAAGAAAAAGAAGAAGAAGAAGAAGAAGAAGAAGAAGAGAAAAAAGAAGTAGGAGAGAAGTTGAAAAAGAAGAAATGCAAGAAGATGAAGAAGGCTAAGAATAGGAAAAACAAGTGGAGGAAGAAGTAGAAGTGGAAGAAGAAGAAAAAGTAGAAGTAGAAGATAAGATGAAGAAAAAGAAAGGGAAAAAGAAAAGGTAGGAGAAGAAGAATAATAGGAAGAAGAGGACAAGTAAGAAGAAGAAGAGGAAGAGGAAGAAAAAGAGGAGACAAAAGTAGTAATAGTAGTAGTAGTAGTAATGCTAGTAAAAGAAGAAGAAGAAGAAGATAGAAAGACGAAGAAGAAGAAGAAGAAGAAGAAGAAGAAGAGGAAGAAGAAGAAGAAAAAGATGGAGAAAAAGGAGAAGTGGGAGAAGAAGATAAAGGGGAAGAAGAAAAAGTAAAAGAAGAAGAAGAAGATATGGAAGAAGAGAGAGAAGTGGATGAAGAACAAGAAGAAGTAGAAGAAGAGAAGATGAAGAAGAAGATGATGAAGAAGAAGATGAAGAAGAAGCTCTAGAAAAAGAGGAAGTGCAAGAAAGAGAAGATGAAGAAAAAGAGGAAGAAGGGGAAGAAGAAAAAGGAGAAGAAGGAGAAGAAGAAGATGAAGTAGTAGAAAAAAAAGAAGAATAAGAAGAGTTAGAACAAAGAAGAAGAAGAAGAAAAAAGAGAGGAGGAAGATGATGATGAAGAAGAAGAAACTGAAGAGGAAGTAGTGGATGAAGAAGACAACAAAGAAGAAGAGGAAGATG
This sequence comes from Vanilla planifolia, assembly GCA_023846275.1. NCBI lineage: Eukaryota > Viridiplantae > Streptophyta > Magnoliopsida > Asparagales > Orchidaceae > Vanilla > Vanilla planifolia. The sequence continues at coordinate 45,033 of JAIUJO010000981.1, read as the reverse complement.
AAGAAGACAAAGAAGAAGAAGAAGAAGAACACAAAGAAGTGGAAGAAAAATAGTAAGAAGAAGAAGAAGAAGAAGAAGAATAAGAACAAGAAGAAGAAGAAATAAAAGAAGAAGAAGAAGAACAAGAAGTAGAATAAGAAGTGGAAGAAGAAAAAGAAGAGGATGATGATGATGATGATCAAGTAGAAGTAGAAGAAGAAGAAGAAGAAGTAGAAGTAGAGGAAGAAGAAGAAGAAGAAGAAGAAGAAGAAAAAGAAGAAAAAGATGAAAATGAGGAAGAAGAAGAAGAATAAAAGAAAGTGGAAGAAGAAGATGAAGGACAAGAGTGAGATGTAGAGGAAGAAGAAGAAGGTGAATAAGTAAAAGAAGAAGTAGAAAAGAAAGAACAAGAAGAAGAAGAAGAAGTAGAAGAAGTAGTAGTAGTAGTAGAAGAAGAAGAATTAGAAGGAGAAGATGAAGGAGGAGGAGAACAACAAGAAGTAGAATGAGATGGAGAAGAAGAAGAAAAAGAAGTCGAACGAGGAGGAGGAGGAGGAGAAGAAGAAGAATAAAACAAACAAGAACAACAGGAACAAAAAGAGGGAGAAGAAGAAGTGGAACAAGAAAAAAAGAATAGGAAGAAAAAGAAGTGGAAGAGGAGGCAGAAATAGAAGAAGAGGAAGAACAAGAAGTAGAAGAAGAGAAGAAGAAGAAGATGATGATGAAGAAGGGGGCAAAGATGAAGAAGTAGAAGACGAAGAAGAAGAAGTAAAGGAAGAAGAAGATGAACAAGAAGAAGATGAAGAAGGAGAAGAAGAAGAAGAAGAAAAAAAGAGAATAAGTAGAAGAAGAAGAAGAAGAAGAAGGTGAAAAAGTAGAAGTAGATGAAGAAGAAGATGAAGAAGGAGAAGAAGTAGAAGAGGAAGTAGTAGTTGTAGTAGTGGAAGAAGAAGAAGAAGTAAAAGAAAAAGAAACGGAAGAAGAAGAAGAAGAAGAAGAAGAAGAATAAGAGGAAGAGGAGGAGGAAGAAGAAGAAGAAGAGGAAGAGAAAGATGACGAAGAAGAAGAAGAAAAAGAAGTAGAGGAAGAAGAAGAAGAAGAAGAAGAAGAAGAAGAAGAAGAAGAATTAAAAAGAGAAGATGAAGGAGGACGAGAAGAAGTAAAAGAAGGAGATGGAGAAGAAGATGAAGAAGAAGAAGAAGAAGAGGAAGAAGAAGAAGAAAAAGAAGTCAAAGGAGTAGAAATAAAAGAAGAATAATCAGAAAAAAAAGAAGAACAATAGGGAGAAAACGAGAAGAAGAAGAAGAAGAAGTTGATGAAGAAGAAGAAGAAGAAGAAGAAGTGGAAGAAGCAAAAGATGAATAACAAGAAGAAGAAGTGGATGAAGAAGGAGAAATGGAAGAAGAAAAAAAGGAAGAAGTAGAAGAAGAGAAGAAGAAGAAGAAGAAGAAGAAGAAGAAGTAGAAGAAGAAGACGAAGAAGTAAAAGAAAAGAAGAAGAAGAAGAAGAAGAAGAAGAAAAAGAAGTAAGAGAAGAAGAGGAAGAAACAGAATAAGAAGTAGAAGAGAAAAAAGAAGAAGAAGATGAAGAAGAAGAATTAGATGAGGAATTTGTTGTAGTAGTAGTAGTAGTAGTAGTAGAAGAAGAAGAAGAAGAAGAAGAAGAAGTAGAAGAAGAAGAAGAAGACGAAAAAAGGAAGTAAAAGGAGAAGAACATGGAGAAGACGAAAAGGAAGAAGAAGAAGAAGAGGAAGTCGAAGAAGAAGATCAAGAAGAAAAAGAAGAATTAAGGGGAAGAAGAAGAAGAAGAAGAAGAAGAAGAGGAAGAAGAAGAAGAAAAAAGATGAAGAAGAGGAAGAAGAAGAAGAAGAAGAAGGAGAAAGAGAAGGAGAAGGAGAAGAGTAAGTAGAAGAAGGTGAAGAAGTAGTAGTAATAGTAGTAATAGAAGAAGAAGAAGAAGAGGAAGAGAGAAGAAGAAGATGAAGTAGTAGAAGAAGAAGAAGAAGAAGAGGAAGAAGAAGAGGAAGAAGAAGAAGAAGAGAAAGAAGATTAAGAAGAACAAGAAAAAGGAGGAGGAGAAGGGGAAGAAGAAGAAGATGGAAAAGAAGAAGAGCAAGAAGAAGAAGAAGAACAAGAAGAAGAATAACAAGAAGCAGAAGAAGAAGAAGAAGAAGAAGATGATGAAGAACAAGAAGAAGAAGAAGAAGAAGAGGTAGAATAATAATAATGATAATATTAATAATAATAATAATAATAAGTGGAAGAAGAAGAAGAAGAGGATGATGAAGAAGAAGAAAAGTGGAAGAAGAAGAAGAAGGAGAAGATGAAGTAGAAGAAGTGGAACAAGAAGAAGAAGAAGAGGAGGAGGAGGAGGAAGAAGAAGAAGAAGAAGCAGAAGAAGATGAAGAAGAAGAAGAAGAGGAAGATGAGCTGAAGAGGATGATGAAGAAGTAGAAAATTAGAAGGAAGAAGAAGAAGAAGAAGAGGTAGAAGAAGAAGAACAAGAAGAAAAAGAAGAAGAAGAAGAAGAGGAAGAGGAAGAAGAAGAGGAAGAA
>JAIUJO010000981.1:2500-37500 GCA_023846275.1 Vanilla planifolia | reverse complement strand
AGAAGAACAAGTAGAGGAAAAAGTGGAGGAAAAAGAAGAAGGAGAAAATGAAGAGGAAGAAGAAGAGGTAGAATAAAGAAGAAAGAAGAAGGAAGAACAAGGAAGGGAGAAAAAAGAAGGAAGCTAGAAGAAAGAAGGAAGAAGAAAGAAAAAAGAAGAATAAAGAAAGAAGAATGAAGAAGAAGAAGAAGGAGGAGGAGAATGAGAAGGAGAAAGAGGAGGAGGTGGAGAAGGAGATGGAAAAGAAGGAGAAAGAGAAGGAGAAAGGCTAGGGGAAGAAGAAGAAGAAGAAAAGCGATAAGGGGAAGAAGAAGAAGAAGAAGAAAAAGAAGAAGAAGAAGAAGAAGAGGGAGAAGATGAATAAGAAAAGAAGAAGAGGATGGCAAAGAAGAAGAAGAAGAGGAAGAAGAAGTAGAAGAAGAAGAAAAAGAAAAAGAAGTAGAAGAAGAAGTAGAAAATGAAGAAGAATAAGAAGAGAAACATGAAGAACAAGAAGAGAAGAAGATGATGATGATGATGATGAGGAAGAAGAAGAAAAAGAAGAAGAAGAAGAAGAGGAAGGAGAAAAAGAACAAGAAGATGTCAAAGATGAGGAAGAGGAAGATGAAGAAGAAGAAGATGAGGAAAAAGAAGAAGAAGAAGAAGAAGAAGAAGAAAAGGAAGAAGAAGAACAAGAAGAAGAAAAAGAAGAACAAGAAGAACAGATGTATTAGGGATTAAGGGTTAGAGATTAAGGATTATTCTGGGAAGGATTAGGGATTAAGGATTAGAAATTAAGGATTAAGGATTAAGGATTATGGATTAATATTTAAGGATTAGGCTTTAGAGATTAAGGATTAGGGATTAAAGAGTAAGGAGAAAGGATTAAGGAAGAAGTAATAGAGATTAGGGATAATAGATTAAGAATTGGTAGTAGGGATGAGGGGAACTATGATTAGGGATTAAGGATTAAGGATTATGGATTAACTCATTAATTAATGATGATTATAGATTTAGGATTTAGGAATTGAGATTACAAATTAAGAAATATGGATTAGAGATTAAGGATTAGAGATTAGTGATTAGAGATTCGGAATTTTGGATTAAGGATTAGAGATTAGGGATTACGAATTAGAGATTGAACGATTTTAATTAAGATTAAAGATTAGGAATTAGGGATTAAGGATTAGATATTAGCGATGAAAGGTTAGAGATTAGGGATTATGGATTATAGATTAAAGATTATGGATAAGGATTAAGGATTAAGGATTATAGATTATGGATGGATTAAAAATTAGGGATTAGTGATTAGAGAGGGATGGATTAGGGACTACAAATTTAGGGATAAGGGATTAGTGATAGAGGGTTTAAGGAGTAGGGATTAAGGAATAAGGTTTAAGGATTATGAAGAAGAATGAGAAGAAAAAGAAGAAGAAGAAGAATAAGGAGAAGAAGAAGAGGAAGAAGAAGAAGAAGATAAAGAAGTAGAAGAAGAGGAAGAAGAAGACGAAAAGGAAGAAAAATAACAAGAAAAAGAAGAAGATGAAGAATGAGAATAAGAAAAAGAAGAGGAACATGAAGAGGAGTAAGAAGAAGAAGAAAATGAGAAAGAAGAAGAAGAAGAGGAGGAGGAAGAAGAAGTAGTAGTAGTAGTAGTAGTAGAAGAAGAAGAAAAAAAAGAAGAAGAAGAGGAAGAAGATAGTGAAGAAGATGAAGAAGAAGTGGAAGAAGAAGAAGAAGTTGAAGAAAAGGAAGAAGGAGAAGAAGAGGAAGAAGAAGAAGAAGGTGAAGGAGAAGAGTAAGAAGAAGAAGAACAAGAAAAAGAGAGGAAAAATAAGAAGAAAAAAGAAAAAGATGAAGATGAAGAAGAAGAACAAGAGGAAGATGAAAAAGAAAAAGAAAAAGAACAAGAAGAAAAGAGGAAGAAGAAGAAGAAGAAGAAGAAGAAGAAGAAAAAGAATAAGAAACAGAAGAAGAAGAACGAGAAGAAGAAGGACAAGAGGAAGAAGAAGAAATTGAAGAGGTAGAATGAAGAGAAGGAGGAGGAGGAGAAGAAGAAGAAGTAGAGGAAGAAGTAGAGGAAGAAGAAGTGAAAGAGGAAGAAGAAGAAGAAGATGATGAGGTAGAAGGAAAAGAAGAAGAAGAAGAAGAAGAAGAAGAAGAAGAGGAAAAAGAAGAAGAGGAAGAAGAAGATGATGTAAAAGAAGAAGCAGAAGAAGATGAAGAAGATGAAGAATTCAAAGAAGAAGAAGAAGAAGAAGAAGGAGAAGAAGAAGAGAAAGAAGAAGAAGAAGAAAGAGAAGAAAAAGAAGAAGAAGATGAGGAAGAAGAGAAAGAAGAAGAAGATGAAGTTTAGGAAGAAGAAAAGGAAGAAGAAGAAGAAGAAGAAGAAATAAAGGAAGAAGAAAAGAATGAAGAGATAGATTATGGATTAGTGATTCGAGACTAGAGATTAGGGCTTAAGTATTTGGGATGAAGGAATGAAGGGTTAAGTATTAGTTTTTAGGGAATATGATTTAAAGACAAGGGATTGAGGGATTATTGATTTGAGATTTAGGAGTTTGTAATTAGGGATTATAGTTGTGGGATTAGGGATTAGGGTGTAGGCATTAAGGAATAAGTAATAAGGATTAAGGATTAAGGATTTAGGATTAGGGAATATGGATGAAGGGATTAATGATTAGGGATTAGTGATTAAGGATTAAGAAATAAGAGAGTAATTATTAAGGATTAGGTATTAGAGAATAGTGATTTAGGATTAGGGATTAGGTTTTGAAGAATAGGTATTTGAAATTAACGATTAGAGATTAGAGATTAAGGATATAAGATTAGAAATTAGTGATTAAGTATTAAGGCTAAAGGCATTAAGATTAGTATTAGAGATTAGGGATTAAGGGTTTGGGATTAGTGATATGGGATTAGAGATTAAGGATTAGAGTAGGGATTAGAGAATATTGATTATAGATTAGGGATTAGGGATTAGAGATTAGCTATTAGGGATAAGAGTTTGAGGATTAAAGATTAGGGATTAGAGCTTAAGAATTAAGGGTTAAGGATTAGAGATTAGGGATGGGTTAGCGATTAGGGACTAAGGATTAGGGATTAGGGATTAGGGACGTGCTAGAAAGAAGAAGAAGAAGAAGTGGAAGAAGAGGAGGAAAAGAAGAAGAAGAAGAAGAGGAAGATGAAGCGGGAGAATAAATAAAGGAAGAATAAAGAAGGATAGAGGAAGAAGGAAGAAGAAAAAAGAAAAAAGAAAAAAGAAAGAAGAAAGAAGAAAGAAGAGAGAAGTAGTAGAAGAAGAATGCAAAGAAGAAGGAGAAGGAGAAAGAGAAGAAGCATAAGGAAAAGGAGGAGAAGAAGGAGGAGTAGAAGGAGAAGAAGAAAGAAAAATAAAAGGAGAAGGAGAAAAAGAACAACAAAAAGAAGAAGGTGAAGGAGAAGGAAGAGAAGAAGAAGAAGAAAAAGAAGAACAATTAGAAGAAGAAAAAGAAGAAGACGAACAAGAGGAAGAAGAAGAAGAAGAAGAAGAAGAGGAATAAAAAGAATAGGAAAAGAAGAAGAAAGAGAAGAAGAAGAAGATGAAGAAGAGGAAGAAGAAGATGAGGATAAAGAAGAAGAAGAAGAAGAAGAAGGAGTGAAAGACAAAGAAGAAGAAGAAAAAAAAGAAGAGGAGGAAGAAGAAAAAGAAGAAGAAGAAGGAGAAGAGGAAGAAGAAGTGGAAGATGAGGAAGAAGAAGACGAAGAAGAAATGAGGAATAGGAAAAGAAGAGGAAGAATATGAAGAAGAAAAAGAAGAGGAGAAAGAAGAAGAAGAATAAGAAGAAGAGGAAGAAGAGGTGGATTAGGGACTAAGGATTAGGGGTTGAGGATTAGGGATTAAGGAGGGAGAGATTAGGGATTAGGGAATAAGAAGGGAGGGATTTTTGATTTGATATTAGGTCTTATGGATTGGGGATTTGAGAGGGAGAGATGTTGTATTAGATATTAAGGATTAGGTATTCGGGATTAGAGATTAAGAATTATAGTTTAATAGTTAAGGATTAGGGTTTTGGGGTTAAGGATTATAGATTAAAGTGTAGGGTTTTAGGAATAAGTAAAAAGAATTCAGAATTAAGGATTAAGAATTAGGGATTAAGGATGAAGGGATTAATGATTAAGGATTAGAGATTAGGGATTAAAGATTAAGAGATTAATTATTAATGATTAAGGATTTAGGATTAGGGATTCAAATCTAAGGAAAAAGTATTATAAATTAGAGATTAGACAGTAGGAATTCAAAATTATGGATTACGTATCAGAAAGTAGCGATCAAGGATAAAGATTAAGAGATTAGGATTAGGATTAGAGACTAAGGATTAAGAAATTGTTATTAATGATTAGAGTTTACAAAATAAGGATTAGAGATTAGGGATTAGAGATTATGGATTATGGATTAGGGATTAAGGATTAGGAAAATGAAATAAGAAAATGAGGAGGAAGAAGTGGAAAAAGAAGAAGATGAAAAAGAAGAAAGAGTGGAGGAGGAAGAAGAGGAAGAATAAAGAAGAAAGAAGAAAGTAGAAAGAACAATGAAGAAGGAAGAAATAATAAGGAAGAAGGAAGGAGGAAGGAAGAAGAAAGAGGAAATAAGAAAGAAGAAAGAAGTAAAAGAAGAAGAAGAAAGAGGAGAAAAAAAAGAACAAGGAGAAGGTGGAGAAGGAGAAGGAGATGGAGATGGAGAAGGTGAAGGTGAAGGAGAAAGTGAAACACAAGGAAAAGGAGAAGGTGAAGGAGAAGAAGAAGAAGAAGAAGAAGAAGAAGACGAACACCAACAACAACAACAACAATAAGAAGAAGAAGAAGAAGACGAAGGCAACGAAGAAGTAGAAGAGGAAGAAGAATTAAAAGAAGAGGAGAAAATGGAGAAAAAGAAGAAGGGGAAGAAGAAGAGGAGGAAGAAGAATTAGAATTAGAAGAATAATAAGAAGAGGAAGAAGAAGAAGAAGAAAAGGAAGATGATGAAGAAGAAGAAGAAAATGAAGAAGAGAATGAAGGAGAAGAAAATGAAGAAAAAGGAGAAGAGGAAGAAGAAGAAGAAGAAGAAAGGTAAAATGAGGAAGATGAGGAAGAAGAAGAATAAGAAGATGAGTAAGAAGAAGATGAAGCAGAGGAAGAAGAAGAAGAAGATGAAGAAGAAACAGAGGAAGAAAAGATGGATTAAGGATTAAGAATTATGGGTTAGAGATTATGGCTTAAGGATTAAGGAGGAAGGGATATGAGATTAGGTGTTAAGGATTATGGATTAGGGATTACAGATTAAGAGTTAAAAATTAGGGATTAAGGATTATCTATTAGAGTTTAGGGATTAGGGTTTAAGGATTAAAGATTAGGGATTAGAGAGTGGGGATTAAGGAATAAGTAATAGGGATTAGAAATTAAATTTGTGGGTTAGGCATGAAGAGATTAATTGTTAAGGATTAGGGATTAAGTATTAAGGGATTAATTTCTATGGATTTGGGGTTAAGGATTCATGATTTGGGAATATAGATTAGAGAATAGAGATTAGGGATTATGGATTAGAGAATGGTGAATAGGAATTTAGGATTATGGATTAAAGATTATGTTTTAAGGATTAGAGATTAATTTATTAGGATGAAGATTAAGATTAGAGATTAAGGATTAAGGATTATGGATTATGGATTAAGGACTAGGGAATAAGGATTTATGATTAAGGATTAGAGATAAAGGATTGTAGAATTAGGTTTAGGAATTATGGATTATAGATTAGGGCTTAGGAATTATGGATCAGGTATTAGGGATTAGGTTTAAGGATTAGGGATCAAGGATTAAGGATTAGAGATTAGAGATTTGGATTATGGATTATAGAGTAGGGATTAAAGACTAAAGATTAGGTATTAGAGATTAGGGTTGATGGATTAGGGATAAAAGATTAGGGATTAAGGATTTGTGATTAGGATTAGAGATTTGAGATTAGAGATTAGTGATTAGTGATTATGGAGGGATAAATTAGGGATTACAAATTTAGATATAAGAGATTAAAGTGGGAGGGATTAAGGTATAGGGATTAAGGAATACGAAGAAGAAGGAGAAGAAGAAGAAGAAGAAGAAGTGGAAGAAGAAGAATTAAAAGGAGGAGGAGAAGAAGAAGAAGACAAAAAAAACAAAACAATAAGAATAATAATAATAATAAGATGAAAAAGAAGAAGAAGAAGTGGAAAATGAAGAAGAAGAGGAGGAAGAAGAAGAAGAAGAAGAAAATAAGGAAGAAGAAGAAGAAGAAAAAGAAGAAAAAGAACAAGGAGAAGAGGAAGAAGAAGAAGAAGAAGAAGAGGAAGATGAAGAAGAAAAAGATGAGGAATATGAAGAAGAGAGGAAGAAAAAGAAGAAGAAGAAGAAGAAGAAGAAGAACTAGAAGAGAAAGAAGAAGAATAAGGAGTAGAAGAAGAAGAACAACAAGTTAAGGAAGAGGAAGAAGATGAGCAGGAAGAAGAAGAATAAGAAGAAAAACAGAAAGATGAAGAAGTGGAAAAAGAAGAAGAGGAGGAAGAAGAAGACATAGCAGAGGAAAATCTAGAAGAAGCAGAAGGAGAACAATTAGCAGAAGATGAAGAAGAAGAAGAAGGGGAAGAAGAAGAAGATGAAGAAGAGGAAGAAGACGAAGAAGAAGAAGAAGAAGATGAAGATGACGATGAAGAGGAAGAAGAAGAAGATGTAGATAAGGAAGAAGAAGAAGATGAAGAGAAGGAAGAAGAAGAGGACAAGTAAGAAGTAGAAGAAGAAGCAAAAAAAGAGATAGATTAGGGATTAGGGGTTCGGGATTAGGGATTAAGGATTAGAGATTAAGGAATGAAGGATTAGGGTATAAGTATCTTCGAATACGAACTAATTATTATTGAGGGAGGGATTAGGGATTAGGCATTTTGGAGTTAGTTATGAGGGATTAAGGTTTAAGGATTAAGGATTTAGGAGTAAGGATTAGGGAATAAGTAATAGGGATTAGGGAGTAAGGATTGAAGTTAGGGATTAGGAATTACAAATGAAGCAATTAATTATTAGGTATTAGAGATTTGAGATTAAGAGTTAAAGGGTTCATTATTAAGGATTAAAGATCAGGATTATGATTTAGGATTAGGGATTAGGGTTTAGGTAATAGGATTTAGAGATTAAGGATTAGAGATAAAGGGCTTAAGATTTGTATTTGATATTAGGAATTAGTGATTAAGGATTTGAAATTAGTGATTAATATTTAAGCATTAGGTATTAAAGATTAGAGATTAAGGATTAGGGATTATGGATTATAAATTAAAGATTAGGGTTAAGGATTATTTATTAAGAATTAAAGTTTTGAGATTAAAGATAAGTGATTAGAGGTTAAGGATTGAAGATTAAGGATTGGAGATTAGGGATGGATTATCGATTAGGATTAAGGATTAGGGATTAGGGATATCAGAGACGGAAGAAGGAAGAAGGAAGAAAGAAGAAGATAGAAAGAAGAAGAAGAAGAGGAAGAAGAAGAAGATGAAAAAGAAGAAGAAGAGGAAGAAGAAGAGAGAGAATAAATAAGAAGGAAGAAGGAAGAAAGAAGAAGAAAGAAGGAAAGAGGAAGATGGTAAAGGTAAGAGAGAAGAAGGAAGAAGAAAGAAGAAAGAACAAAGGAGAAACAAGAAAGAAGAAGAAGAAGAAGAAGAAGAAGAAGGAGGAGAAGGAGAAGGATGATGAAGAGAAGGAGAAAAAGGAGAAGGAGAAGGAGAAGGAGATGGAGAAAGAGAAAGAGAAGGAGATGGAGTAGGACAAGAAGAAGAAAAAGAAAGAGAAGAAGAAGGAGAAGGTGAAGGAGAAGGAGAAGAAGGAGAAGAAGAAGGAGAAGGACAAGAAGAAGAAGAAGAAGAAGAAGTAGAAGAAGTAGAAGAAGAAGAAGAAGAAGAGGAGGAAGAAGTGGAAGAATAAGAAAAATAAGAAAAGAAGAAGAAAGAGAAGAAAAACAAGAAGAAGCAGAAGATGAAGAAGAAGAAGAAGAAGAAGGAGAAGGAGAAGACGTAGAAGAAGAAGAAGAAGAAGGAGAAGGAGAAGAAGAAGAAGAAGAAGAAGAAGAAGGGGAAGACAAAGAAGAAGAAGAAGAAGAAGAAGAAGAGGAAGAAGAAGATGAAGAAAAAGAAGAGAAAGAAGTAGAAGAAGAAGAAGAAAAGGAAGATGAGGAAGAAGAGGAAAAAAATGAGAAAGAAGAAGAAGAAGAAGAGTAGGAGAAGAAGAAGAAGAAGAACAAGAAGAAGAAGAAGAAGAGGAAGAAGAATAAGAAGAAGAGGAAGAAGAAGAAGAAGTAGAAGAAGAGATGGATTAGATATTAGTGATTAGGTGTTACTGATTAGAGATTAGGGATTAAAGAGGGAGGATTTAGGGATTAGGGATTAAGGAATATGATTTATGGTTTAAGGAGGTTGGGATTAGGGATTAGATTAGGTAATAGAGATTATGGATTTGGATTGGAGGGATTAGGTATTAGCAATTAAGGATTAAGGATTAGTTATTAGGAATTAGAGATCAAAGATTATGGATTAGTAATTAGAGATTAGAGTTTAAGGATTAACGATTATAGATTAGGGAGTAAAGATTAGGGAATAAGTAATAGGAATGTTTGATTAAGGATTAAGAATTAAGGACTAAGGATGAAAGTATTTGTCATTAAGGATTAAGGATTATGGATTAATGATTAAGGGATAAATTGTAAAAGATTAGCAATTTAGGATTAGGAATTATAGATTAAGAAATAGAGATTATGGATTAGCGATTAGTGATTAGAGATTTAGGATTAAGGATTAGGTATTGGTGATTAGGGATTAGGGATTAGGGATAAAGGAATAGAGATAATGGATTAGAGATTAGTAATTAAGAATTTTGGATTACTTATTTGGTATTAGAGATTAGGGATAAAAGGTTAAAGGATTAGGATTAGGGTTAGGGGTTAGAGATTAATGATTAGGTATTAAGAATTAGAGATTAAGGATTACAGATTAAGGATTAGAGATTTGGGATTATGGATTAGGGATTAGGAAAAAGGATGAAGAAGAAGATGAGGAAGAAGAAGAGAAAAACAAAGAAGAAGAAGAAGAAGAAGAAGAAGAAGAAGAATGAGAAGAATAAAGAATAAAGAAGAATGAAGAATGAAGAAAGAAGGAAAGAATAAGGAAGTAGGAAGGAGGGAGGAAGGAAGAAGGAAGAAGAAAAAAGAAGGAAAAAATAAGAAAAAAGAAGAAGAAGAAGAATAAGAAGAAGGAAAAGAAGAAAATTATGAAGGAGAAAGAGCAAGACAAGGAGGAGGAGAAAGAGAAGGAGAGGGAGAAGGAGAAGGAGAAGGAGATGGAGAAGGAAAAGAAGAAGGAGAAGGACATGCATAAGGAGAAGGTGAAAGATAAGGAGAATGAGAAGGAGAAGAAGGAGAAAGAGAAGAAGAAGAAGAAGAAGAAGAAGAAGAAGAAGGAGAAGAGGAAGAAGAAGGGGAAGAAGAATTACAAGAAAAGAAGAAAAAGTAGAAAAAGAAGAAGTACAAGAACAACAAGTAGAAGAGAAAGATGAAGAAGAAGAAGAAGAAAAAGAAGAAGAGGAAGAAGGAGAAGAAGACGAAGAAGAAGAAAAAGAGGAAGAAGAAGAAGAAGAAGAAGAAGAAGCATAAGATGAGGAAGAAGAAAAATAAGAAGAGGAGGAAGAAGAAGAACAAGAGGAGGAGGTAGAAGTAGAAGAAGAGGAAGATTAAGTGGAAGAAGAAAAAGAAGAAGAGAAAGAAGAGATGGATTAGGGATTAAGGATTAAGGATTAAGGGTTACATTTTAAGGATTAAGAATTAAGGATGGACATATATAAAATTAGGTGTTAGGGATTAAGGGTTAGGGATTATAAATTAATGATTAAAGATTAAGGATTAGGGAATTTCTGTTAAGGATTATCAGTTAGGGATTAGAGTTTAGGGATAAAGATTAGGGGTTAGAGATTAAGGAATAAGTAATAAGGATTTGGAATTAAGGATTGGGGATCAAGGATTAAGGTTAAAGATTGGTGATAAAGGGATTAATGATTAGAGATTAGAGATTAGAGATTAAGGACTAAGGGATTAATTACAATGATTGGGGATTAGCAAAATTGGATTTGGGGTTATGGAATCAAGAATAGAAATTAGGGATTAAGGATTAAAGATTAGTGATTTAGGATTATGGATTAGAAATTAGGGATTAGAGATTAATTATTTAAGATTATGATTAGGGATTAAGGATTATCGATAAAGATTATAGAATAGTGATTAGGGATTATTTACTATAGTTTAAGGATCAGGGATCAGGTATTAGGGATTAGAGAAAAGGTATTAGGGATCAGAGATTAAGAATTTGGGATTATGAATTATAGATTAAGGATTAGAGATCAATGATTAGGTATTAGAGATTAGGGATTAGGGATTAAGGATTAAGGATTAAGGAATAGGGATTAGCGATTAAAGATTAAAGAGGGATTGATTAAGGATTACAAATTTAGGTGTAAGAGATTAAGGATGGAAGGATTCAAGAGTAAAGATTAGGGAATATCGATTAAGGATTATGAAGAATAAGGAGGAGGAGGAGGAGAACAAGAAGAAGAAGATGAAGAAGAAGAAGAAGAAGAAGAAGAACAAGGAGAAGTAAAAGAAGTAGAAGAAGAAGAAGAAAAAGATGAAAAGACAGAATTAGAGTAAGAAGAGGAAGAAGATGAAGATGAAGAAGAAGAAGAAGAAGAAGAGGATATTGAAGAAGAAGAGGTTTAGGATAAAGAAGAAGAAAATGATGAAGGAGAAGAAGAAGAAGAAGAAGAATAAGAAGAAGAAGGAGAAGAAGAGGTGGAAGAAGAAGAAGAAGAAGATAAAGAGGAAAAAGAAGAAGTTGAAGAAGAAGAGGGAGAAGGGCAAGAGTAAGAAGAAGGAGACGAAGAAGAAGAAGGTGAAGAAGTTGTAGAAGAAGAAGATGATGAGAAAGATGAAGAGGAAAAAGAAGAAGAAGAAGATGAAGAAGTAGAGAAAGATGAAGAAGAAGAAGGACTAAGGATAAAGAGAAGAAAGAGAGGGAGAGTGAGAAGGAGAAAGAGGAAGAGAAGGAGACAGAGAAGCAGAAGAAGAAGGACAAGGAGAAGGAAAAGTAGAAGTAGAAAACAAAAGATAGGAAGAATGAGTAGGATAAGAAGAAGGAGAAGGAGAAGGAAAAGAAGAAGAAGAAGAACAACGAGAATTAGAAGGGGAAGAAGAAGAGGAAGAAGCATTACAAGAAAAGAAGAAAATAAAGAAAAAGAAGAAGAAGAGGTGGAGGATATAGTAGTATAAGAAGCAGAAGAAGATGAAGAAGAAGAAGAAGAAGTATAAGACGATGAAGAAGAGGAAAAAGAAGTGAAAAAAAGAAGGGAAAGAAGAAGAAGCAACAAAAGAAGAAGAAGCAACAAAAGAAGAAGAAGAGTAAGATGTGGAAGATGTATAAGAAGGAAGCAACAAAAGAAGAAGAAGCAACAAAAGAAGAAGAAGAGTAAGATGTGGAAGATGTATAAGAAGAAGAATAAGAAGATGAGAAAGAAGAAGAAGAAAAGGAGGAAAAAGAAGAAGAAGAAGAAGAGAAAGAAGTAGAGGAAGAAGAAGAAGAAGAAGAGGGAGAAGAGATAGATTAGGGATTAAGGATTAAGAAAGGATAGATATAAGATTAGGTGTTAGAGATTAAGGATCAAAGATTATAGATTAGAGATTAAAGATTAGATATTAGAGATTTTCAATTATAGATTAGGGATTAGAATTTAGGGATTAAGGAATAAGTTATAAGGATTAGAGATCAGGATTAAAGAATAAGGCTGAAGGGATTAATAACTAGAGATTAGGAATTACGGATATAAGGAATAATTATAAAGGATTTGGTTTTGGGGATTTATGATTTAGGATTATAGATTTGACAATAGAGATTAAGGATTAAGAAGTAGAGATTAGTGGTTAGGGATTCAGGATTCAGGATTATAGATTAGAGATTAGAGACTAGAGATTAAAGATAAAGTAAATGGGATTATGGCTTAATGACACGGAGCAGGGATTAAGAATTAAGGATTAGGGATTAGGGATTAGGGATTAAAGTATATGGATAAGATTACATATTAGGGATTAGAGATTATTGCTTATAAATTAGGGATTAAGGATTAGGGATTAGAGATTAAGGATTTGAGATTAAGGATTTGAGAATATGAATTATAGATTAGGGATTAATGGTTATTAAAGATTAGGGTTTAAGGATTTGAGATTTGAAATTAGAAATTAGAAATTAGAAATTAGGGATTAAAGATTAGGGATTAAGGATTAGGGATTATTGATTAAGAATTGATTAGGGATTAGGGGCAAGGGAATGAGGATTTGGGATTAGGGACAAGAGATTTGAGATTAGTGATAAAAGATGGATGGGTTAAGGATTACAACTATATGGAAAAGAGATTAGAGAGGGAACGATTAAGGAGTAGGGATTAAGGAATATGGATTAAGGAATATGGATTAAGGATTATAAAGAAGAAGAAGAAGTAGAGGAAGAAGAAGAAGAACAAGGAGAAGAAGAAGAAAGAGAAGAAGGCGAAGCAGAAGAACAAGATGAAAAGGAAGAAAAAGAGAAAGATGAAGAAGAAGGAGATGAAGAACAGATTGATGAAGAAGTAGACGAAGAAGAAGTGGAAGAAGAAGGGGAAGAAAAGAAATGAGAAAGAAGAAGAAGAAGAAGAAGAAGAAGAAGAAGAAGAAAAAGAAAAAGAAGAAGAGGAAGAAGAAGTAGAAGAAGAAGAAGAAGAGTATGGGGAAGAAGAAGAAGAAGAAGAAGAAAGAGAAGGAGAAAAGAAAGAAGAAGAAGAAGAAAAAAAGAAGGTGAAAACGTTAAAGAAGAAGAAGAAGAAGAGGAAGATGAAGAGGAAAAAGATGATGAAGAAAAAGAAGAAGAGGAAGATGAAGAAAAAGAAGAAGAATAAGAAGAATCGAGGAAAAATGATGAAGAAGAAGAAGAACAAAAATTAGAAGAAGAAGAAGAAGAAGAAGAAGAAGAAAACGAAGAAATATAAGAAGAACAAGAGCAATAATAATAAGAAGAAGAACAAGAAGAAGAAGAAGAGGAGATGAAGAAGTAGAGGAAGAAGAAGAGGAAGAAGAAGAGGAAGAAGAAAATTTGGATGAAGAAGAAGAAGAAGAAGAAGAAAAAGAAGAAAAAGAAAGAGAAGAAGAGGAAGAAGTAGAAGAAGAAGAAGAAGAAGATGGGGAAGAAGAAGAAGAAGAAGATGGGGAAGAAGAAGAAGAAGAAGAAGGGGAAAGGAAAGAAGAAGATGAAGAAGAAGATGGTGGAAACGTTGAAGAAGAAGAGGAAGAGGAAAATGTAGAGGAAAAAGTAGAAGAAGAAGAAGAAGAAGAGGAAGTTGAAGAAGAAAAAGAAGAAAAATAAGAAGAGTAGAGGAAAAAAGATGATGAAGAAGAAGAATAAGAAGTAGAAGAAGTAGAAGAAATAGAACATGAATAAGAGGAATAAGAAGTAGGAGAAGAGAAGAAGTAGAAAAAGAAATAAAAGGAGGAGAAGAAGAAGATGAAGAAGGAGAAAAAGAAGAAGAAGGAGGAGAAGAAGAGGAAGAAGAAGGAGGAGGAGAAGGAGGAGGAGAAGGAGAAGGAGAAGACACAAGAGAAGGACATGGAGAAGGAAATTTAGAAGGTGAAGGAGATGGGGAGGGAGTAGGAGAAAGTGAAGGAGAAGAAGAAGGAGAAGGAGAAAGATAAAGAAAAAGAGAAGGAGAAGCAAAAGAAGAAGGAGAAGGAGATGAAGAAGAAGATGAAGAACAAGAAGAAGAAGAAGATGAAGAGGAAAAAGAAGAAGAGGAATAAATAGAAGAAGAAGTAGAAGAAGAGGAAGAAGAAGAGGAATAAGAAGAATAAGAGAAGAAGGAGAAAAAGAAGAAGTAGAAGAAGACGTGGAAGAAGAAGAAGAAGAAGAAAAAGAAGAGGAAGATGAGAAAGAAGAATAAGAAGAAATTAAATAATAAGGAGAAATTAAAGAAGTCGAAGAAGAAGAAGAGACAGAGGAAAAAATGAAGAACAGGAAGAAGAGATGGATTATGGATTAAGGATTAAGGGTTATGGATTAGGGATTAAGGAAGGAGTGATTTGGGATTAGGGAATAAATATTACAGATTAAGGAGGGAGAGATTGGAGATTAGAGGTTAGGTATTAGGGATTAGTGATTAGAGATTGGGGATTAGGGATTAGGGAGAGAGGGATTAGGTATAAGGAATTAAGTGTTAAGGATTAAGGATTAGGGATAAGAGATTATGGATTAGGAATTTATGATTATGGTTTATCGATTAAGGATAATAGATTAGAGTGTAAGAATTAGGGAGTAGGTAATAAGAATTAACGATTAATGATTCAAGATTAGTGATTAAGGATGAAGGGGTTAATAATTAAGGATAAGGAATTAGGGATTAAAGATCAAGGTATTAATTATTAAGAATAATTAATTAGAGAATAGGGATTGTTGATTAGAGATTAGTGATTAGGAATTTGGGATTAAGGAAAAAGTATTAGAGATTAGAGATTAAGGCTTAGAGATAAGAGATTAGTATTAAGAAAAGGGGTTAGATATTAGGGATTTGAGATTAGTGATTAAATGTTATGATTAAAGACTAATGATTATAGATTAGGGATTAAAGATTAAGAATTAGGCATTAAGGATTATGGATCATTGATTAGGGATTAAGGATTAAGAAAAAAGAAGAAGAAGAAGATGAGGAAGAAAAAATGGAAAAGAAGAAGAAGAAGAAGAAGAAGAAGACGAAGTGGAAGAAGAAGAGGAAGAATAAAGAAGAAAGAGAAAAGAAAAAGAAGAAAGATGAAGAAATGAAAGGATAAGCAAGAAGGAAGAACAAAGATAAAAGAATAAAGAAGAAAGAAGAAATAAGAAAGGAGAAAGAAGTAGAAGAAAAATGAGAAGAAGAAAAAGGAGAAGAAGAAAAAGAAGAAAAAAGAGAAGGAAAAGGAGGAGGACAAAGAGAAGGAGGAAAAAGAGAAGGAGACAGAGAATGAGAAAGAGAAGAAAAAGGAAAAGGAGAGCGAGAACGAGAAAGAGAATGATAAGGAGGAGGGGAAGGAGAAGTTGAAAGATAATGAGAAGAAGGAGAAGGAGAAGGAGAACAAGAAAAAAAGAAGAAAAAGAAGAAAAAGACAACAAAGAAAAAGAAGAATAAGAAATAAAAGAAGAAGAAGAACAAGAAGTAGTAGTAGTAGTAGTAGTAGTAGTAGAAGAAGAAGAAGGAGAAGGAGAAAAGGAAGAAGAAGAAGAAGAAAAAGAAGGTGAAAACGTTGAAGAAGAAGAAGAAAAAGATAAGGAAGATGAACAGAAAAAGAAGAAGAAGAAGAAGTAGAGGAAGATGAAGAAGAAAAAGAAGAAGAATAAGAAGAATTAAGGAAAAAAAGATGATGATGAAGAAGAAGAAGAAGAAATACAAGAAGAACAAGAAGAATAAGAAGAAGAAGAAAGAGAAGAACAAGAGCAAGAAGAAGAGGACGATGAAGAAGTAGAGGAAGAAGAAGTGGAAAAAGAAGAGGAAGAACAAAATGAGGAAGAAGAAGAAGAAGAAAAAGAAAAAGAAAGTGAAGGAGAGGAAGAAGTGGAACAAGAAGAAGATGGAGAAGTAGCAGAAGAAGAAGAAGGAAAAGGAGAAAAGAAAGATAGAAGAAGAAGAAGAAGGTGAAAACATTAAAGAAGAAGAGGAAGAGGAAAATGAAGAGGAAAAAGTAGTAGTAGTAGAAGAAGAAGAAGAGGAAGATGAAGAAGAAAAAGAAGAAGAATAAGAAGAATAAAGGAAAAAAAGATGAAGAAGAAGAAGAATAAGAAGTAGAAGAAGAAGAAGAAGAAATAGAAGATGAATAAGAAGAATAAGAAGAAGAAGGAGATAGAGAAGAAGAAGCAGGAAAAGAAATAAAAGGAGGAGAAGAAGAAGATGAAGAAGGAGAAAAAGATGACGAGGAAGAAGAAGAAGAGGACGGAGACGGAGGAGGAAGAGGAGGAGGAGAAGGAGAAGGAGAAGGAGTAAGAGAAGGAGATGGAGAAGGAAATGTAGAGGGAGAAGGAGATGGAGAGGGAGTAGGAGAAGGTGAAGGAGAAGGAGGAGAAGGAGAAAAAAAGAGAAGGAGAAGCAGAAGAAGAAGGAGAAGGAGATGAAGAAGAAGACGAAGAAGAAGAAGATGAAGAATAAATAGAAGAAGAAGAAGAAGAATAGAAAGAAGAAGTGGAATAAGAAGAATAAGAGAAGAAGATGGAGAAGAAGAAGAAGAAGAGGTTGAAGAAGAAGTGGAAGAAGAAGAAAAAGAAGAGGAAGATGAGAAGGAAGGAGAAGAAGAAGAAGAAGAAGAAAATAAATAATAAGGAGAAGAAAATAAAGAAGTAGAAGAAGAAGAGGAAGAAGAAGAAGAAGAGGAAGAAGAAGAGGAAGAAGAAGAAGATGAAGAAGAGATGGATTAGGGATTAAGTATTAAGGCTTATGGATTAGGGATTAAAGAGGAAGTGATTCAGGATTAGGGAATAAAGATTATAAATTAAGGAGGGAAGGATTGGGGATTAGAGGTTAGGTGATAGGGATCAGGGTTTAGAGATTGAGGATAAGGATTAGGGAGAGCGGGATTAGGTATTAGGCATTAAAGATTAAGGATTAAGGATTAAGGATAAGAAATTAGTGATTATGGATTAGTAATTTATGATTATGATTTATGGATTAAGGATAATAGATTAGAGTGTAAGAATTAGGGAATTGGTAATAAGAATTAAGAATTAATGATTAAGGATTAGTGATTAAGCATGAAGGGGTTAACAATTAAGGATAAGGGATTGTGGATTAAAGATTATGGGATTTATTATTAAGGTTAAGCGATTTAAGATTAGGGTTTATGGATTACAGAATAGGATTATTGGTTAGAGATTATCGATTAGGAATTTCAGATTAAGAAAAAAGTATTAGAGATCAGAGATTAAGGCTTAGAGATAAGAGATTAATATTAGGATAAGGGGCTAGCTATTCAAGATTAGGGATTAATGATTAAGAGTTAGGGATTAAAGATTAAGGATTAGAGATTAGGGATTAAAGATTAAGGATTAGGGATTAAGGATTATGGATCATTGATTAGCGATTAAGGATTAAGAAAAAAGAAGAAGAAGAAGATGAGGAAGAAAAAGTGGAAGAAGAGAAAGAAGAAGAAGAGAAAGTGGAAGAAGAAGAGGAAGAATAAAGAAGAAAGACAAAAGAATAAAGAAAGATGAAGAAAGAAAGGATAAGCTAGAAGGAAGAACAAAGATAAAAGAAAAAAGAAGAAATAAGAAATAAGAAAGGAGAAAGAAGTAGAAGAAAAAGGAGAAGAGGAAAAAGAAGAAGAAAGAGAAGTAGAAGGAGGAGGACAAAGTGAATGAGCAGAAAAAAGAGGAGACAGATAATGAGAAAGAGAAGGAAAAAGAGGAGAGTGAGAATAAGATGGAGAAAGATAAGGAGGAGGGGAAGGAGAAGTTGAAAGATAATGAGAAGAAGAAAAATGAGAAGGGGAACGCAAAAGAAGAAGAAGCAGAAGAAGAAGAAGAAGAAAAAAGAAGAAAAAGACGACAAAGAAAAGAAAAACAAAAAATAAAAGAAGAAGAAGAAGAAGAGTAAGAAGTAGTAATAGTAGTAGTAGAAGAAGATGAAGAAATAGAAGAGGAAGAAGAAGAGAAAGAAGAATTACAAGAAAAGAGGAAAATGGAGAAAAGAAGAAGAAGAGGAGGAGGAGTAGAAGAAGAAGAACAAGAAGGAGAAGGAGAAGAAGAAGAAGAGGAAGATGATGATGAAGAAGAAGAGAAAGAAAAAGAAGAAGGGGAAGAGGAAGAAAAAGAAGAACAAGAAGAGGAAGAAGAAGAAGAAGAAGAAGAAGAGTAAGATGAGGAAGTTGAGGAAGAAGAACAAGAGGAGGAGTAGAAGAAGTAGTAGTAGAAGAAGAAGAAAAAGAAGGAGAAGAAGAAGAAGAAGAGGAAGATGATGATGAAGAAGAAGAGAAAGAAAAAGAAGAAGGGGAAGAGGAAGAAAAAGAAGAACAAGAAGAGGAAGAAGAAGAAGAAGAAGAGTAAGATGAGGAAGTTGAGGAAGAAGAAGAAGATGAGGAAGAAGAAAAAGAAGAGGAAGAAGAAGAAGAAGACTAAGAAGAAAAAAAGGAGGAAGAAGAAGAAAAAGAGAAAGAAGAGATGGACTAAGGATTACAGATTAGGGATTAAAGAGAAAGGGATTTAGGATTAAGTGTTTAGGATCAAAGATTAGGGATTGAAGATTAAGGTTCAAGGATTATCAATTAGGGATTAAAGATTAGGGATTATGGATTACAAATTAGGGAGTACAGATTAATTAATAAGTAAGAGGGATTAAGGATTAAGTATTAGAGATAAAAAATATTAATGATTAAGGATTATGCATTAGGAATTAAGGATAATAGGGATTTAGAATTTAGGATTATGGATTAAGAAATAGACATTAGGGTTAACGATTAGAGATTAGCGATTAGAGATTAGGCATTCGAGATTTAGGATAAGAGATTAAGGATTAGGGATTAAGGATTAAGGATTACAGATAAGTGATTAGAAAGTAGAGATAAGGGATTATGGATTATAGATTAGGGATTAGGTATTAAGGATTATGGTTAAAGGATTAGAGATTTAGGATTAAAGATTAGAGATTAAGGTTTAGGGATTAGGGATTAAGGATTTTTTCTTAATGATTAAAGATTGGGGATTAGGGACTATAGAGAGATTGATTTAAGATTATAGATTAGGGATTAGGTAAGGAGGGAAACGAAGGTTTGACGAGATAACATGGAATAAGCATTAAAAATAAAAAGAACGAGAAGAAGAAGAAGAACAAGAGGAAGAAAGGGAAAGAAAAGAAGAAGAGGAAGAATAAGGAGAAGAAGAAGAAGGAGAGGAGAAGAACAAGAAGAAGAAGAAGGAGAAGAGGAGGAGGAAGAAGAAGAAGAAAAGAAGAGGAAGAAGAAGAGGAAGCAGAAGAAGAAGAAGAAGAGGAGGAAGAAGAAGAAGAAAAGCAGGAAGAAGAAGAAGAAGAACGAGAAGGAGAAGAGTCGGAAGAAGAAGAAGAAGTAGGTAAAGAAGTAGTAGTAGAAGAAGAAGAAGAAGAAGAAGAAGAAGTAGACGAAAAAGAAGAAGAGGAAGAAAAAGAAGAAGTAGAAGAATAAGAAGAAGAGCAGTAACAAAAGAAGAGGAAGAAGATGGAGAAGAGGAAGAAGAAGAAGAAAAAGAAGAAGAAGAAATAAAAGAAGAAGAAGAAGAAGAAGAAGAAGAAGAAGGAGAAGAAGAAGAAGAAGAAGAAGAAGAAGAAATGGAAGAGGAAGAAGAAGAAGAAGAAAACAGAGATGAAGAATAAGAAGAGAAAGAAGAAGTGGAAGATGAAAAATAAGTAGAGGTAGAAGAAGGGAAAGAAGAAAAGGAAGAAGTAGAAGACAAAGAAGAAGAAAAAGAAGAACAAGAAAAAAAGTAGAAAAAGAAGATGATGATGATGAAGAAGAGGAAGAGGAAGATGAAGATGACCTAATAGAAGAAGTAGAACTACGAGAAGTAGAAGAAGAGAAAAGAGAAGAAGAAGAGGAAGAAGAAGAAGTGTAAGTAGAAGAAAAAGATGAAGAAGAAGAAGAAAAAGTGGAAGAAGAAGAAGAAGAAGAAGTAGAAATAAAAGGAGAAAAAGAAGAACAAGAAGAAGCTAGAGAAGGAGGAGAACAAGAATAAGAAATAAAAGAGGAAGAAGAAGAAGAAGAAGGAGAAGAAGAAGAAGAAGAAGAAAAAGAAGCTGAGGAAGAAGTAGAAGAAGTGGAAGAAGAACAAGAAGAAGACGAAGAAAAAGAAGTAAAAGAAGAAGAGGAAGAAGTGATGGATTATGGATTAATAGTTAGGGATTAAGGATTAGGGATTAGGGATTAAGTATCAGAGAAAAATGTTTAAAGATTAGGAAGAGAAGGATTAAATATTTTGTAGTTAGAAATTAAGGATTAGGTGTTATGGCAAAAGGATTAGGGAATAAGTGATAAAGATTAGATATTATGTGTAAGGTATTAAGGAATAACAACTAGATGTTATAAATGAAGAGATTAATGATTATCGATTAGAAGTTAGGGATTAACAATTTATTATTAAGGATTAGGGATTAGAGATTAGTGATTTAAGTTTAGGTATTAGAGTTTAGGGAATAGGGTTAATGATTAGATATTAGGGATTAGAGATTAAAGATGCAAAATTTATAATTCAAGATTTTAGATTAGGGATTAGAGATAATGGTATTAGGATTAGAATTAGAGATTAGTGATTAAGGATTAAAGATTTGGGATTAGTGTTTAAGGATAAGGGATTATGGATTATAGATAAGAGATTAGGGATTATAGGTTAGGGATTAATGATTAATGATTAATAATTAGTAATAGATTAATGATTAGGGATTAAGGAGAAGAAGGAAAGAGAGAATGAGGAGGAGAAGGAGAAGGAGAAGGAGCTATAGAAGGAGAAAAAGAAGGAGAAGAAAAAATAGAAGAAGAAGGTGAAAGATAGGGAGGAGCAGGATAAGAGGAACGAGAAGGTGAAGAAGTAGAAGAAGAAGAAGAAGAAGAAATAGAAGAAGAAAATGAAGAGGAAGAAGAAGTAGTAGAAGAAGAATCACATGAAAAGACAAAAATGGAGAAAAGGAAGAAGAGAAGGAGGAAAAAGTAGTGCAAGAAGAAGAAGAAGATGAAGATGTTGATGAAGATGAAGAAAAAAAAAGATGGAGGGAAGGAGAAGAAGAGGAGCAAGATTTTGAAGATGTAGAAGAAGAAGATGAAGAAGAAGAAAAAGTGAAAGAAGAGATGGATTAGGGATTAAGGAGGGATAGATATGGAATTAGATGTTAGGGATTAAGGATTATGGATTAAAAATTAGAGATTAAAGATTAGGGATTAGGGATTATGAATTATGAATTAAGGATTAGAACTTAAGGATTAAGGATTATGGAATAAGTAATAGGTATTAGGGATTAAGGATTACGATTAAGGAATAAGAATGAATTCAAGATTAGGGATTAAGGATTAGAAATTAGTGATTAGGGATTCAAGACTCAGGATTATAGATTAGGCATTAGGGATTAAGGATTAGATATTAAGTAATTTTGATTAAGGGCTAAAAGATTAGGGATTATGGTTTATTGATTAAAGATTAGGGATTAAGGATTAGGGATAAAGGATTAAAGTTTTGAGATTAAGGATTATGGATTATAGATTAGGCATTAAGAATTAGGGATAAGGTATTAGGGATTAGGATTTAAGGATTAGGAATTAAAGATTAATAATTAGTGATTAGGGATTTAGGATTATAGATTATAGATTAAGGATTGCGAGTTAGAGATTAAGTATTAGAGATTAGGGTTTAGAGATTTGAGATTAGAAGTTAGAGATTAAGGATTAGGGATTATATATTAAGGATCGATTAAGAATTAGAAATTTGGGATAAGGGATTAAGGACTAGGGATTAGGGTCTTGGTATTAGGGAATAGGGATTAAAGATTAGTGATTAAAGTGGGATGGATTAGGGATTACAAATTTAGGGATAAGAGATTAGAGATGGAAGGAATATGGAGTAAGGATTGGAGAATATGGATTAAGGATTATGAAGAAGAAGGAGAAGAAGAAGAAGAAGAAAAAAATTGAGAACAAGAAGGAGAAAAAGTCAAAGAAAAAGAAGAAGATGAAAAGAAGGAAAAAGAGTAAGAGGAAGATGAAAATGAAGAAGATGGAGAAGAAGAAGAAGAAGAAGAAGAGGAAGTTGCAAAAGAACAGGAAGAAGAAGGGGAAGAAAAAATTAGGAAGAAGAAGAAGAAGAAAAGAAAAAAAAAAGAAGAAGAGGAGGAAGAAGAAGAAGATAATTATGATGATGAGAAAGAAGAAGAAGAAGAAGGAGAAGGAGAAGGAGAAGAGAAAGAAGAAGAAGAAGAAGAAGATGAAGGTGAAAAAGTTGAAGAAGAAGAAGATGAAGGTGAAAAAGTTGAAGAAGAAGAAGAGGAAGAAGAAGAGGATGATGAAGAGGAAAAAGTAGAAGTAGAAGAAGAAGAAGAAGAAGAAGAGGAAGATGAAGAAGAAAAAAAGCGGAATAAGAAGAAAGGAGGATGAAAAGAAGAAGAAAAAGAAGAAGAAGAAGGAATAGAAGAAGAAGAAGAAGAAGAAGGAATAGAAGAAGAAGAAGCAGAAGAAATAGAAGGAGAAAGAGAAGAAAAAGAAGAAAAAGAAGAAGAAATAAGAGAGCACGAAGAATTAGATGAAGAAGGAGAAGAACAAGAAGAAGGAGAAGGAGAAGGAGAAGGAGAAGGAGGATAAGTAGGAGAAGAATAAGAAGGAGAAAGAGATGGAGAAGGAGAAGGAGAAAGAAATGGTGAAGGAGAACGAGATGGAGGAGTAGGAGAAAGTGTAGTAGACATAGAAAAAAAAGAGAAGGAGAAGGAGAAGAGGAGAGAAGAGGAGAAGAAGGAGAAGAAAAAGGAGAAGGAGAAGAAGAAGATTATGATGATGAAGAAGCAGGAGAAGAAATAGAAGCAAAAGAAGAAGAAGAAGAAGAAGTACTGGAAGAAGAAGAGGAATAAGAGGAATAAGAGAAGAAGAAGGAGAAGAAGATGAAGAAGAAGAAGAAGGGGAAGAAAAAGAAGAAGAATAAGAACAAGAACAAGAAGAAGAAGTGGAAGATAAGGAAGAAGAGGAAGAAGAAGAAGAAGAAGAATATAAAGTAGAAGAAGAAGAAGAAGAAGAAGAAGAGGAAGAAGAAGAAGAAGAAGAAGAAGAGGAAGATGAAAAATAAGTAGAGGTAGAAGAAGGGAAATAAGAAGAGGAAGAAGTAGTAGAAAAAGAAGAAGAAAAAGAAGAACAAGAAGAAAAAGTAGTAGTAGAAGAAGAAGAAGAAGAAGAAAATGATGAAAAAGAAGAAGAGAAAGATGAGAAAGACCTAGTAGAAAAAGTAGAACTAGAAGATGTAGAAGAAGAGAAAGGAGAAGAAGAAAAAGAAGAAGAAGAAGAAGAAGTGGAAGTAGAAGAAAAAGATGAAGAAGAAGAAGAAAAAGTGTAAGAAGAAGAAGAAGAAGAAGAAGTAGAAATAAAAAAAGAAGAAGAAGAACAAGAAGAAGCTAGAGAAGGAGGAGGAGAAGAAGAAGAAACAAAAGAGGAAGAAGAAGAAGAAGAAGAAGAAGGAGAAGGAGGAGAAGAAGAAGAAGAAAAAGAAGACGAGGAAGAAGTAGAAGAAGTGGAAGAAGAAGAAGAGGAGGAAGAAGAAAAAGGAGTAGAAGAAGAAGAGGAAGAAGGGATGGATTATGGATTAATAGTTAGGTATTAGGGTTTATGGAATATAGGATTAGGGATTAAGTTTCAGCAAAAATTGATTAAAGATTAGGAAGAGAGTGATTAGGGATTTTGGAGTTTGAAATTAAGGATTAATGTTTGTGGATTAGGTGTTAGGGCAAAAAGTTTATGGAATAAGTAATAAAAATTAGACATTATGTATAAGGCATTAAGGAATAGCAACTAGGGATTACAGATGAAGAGATTAATGATTATCGATTAGAAGTTTGGGATTAAGAGTTATGGGACTAATCATAAAGGATTAGAGATTAGAGATTAGTGATTTAAGATTAGGTATTAGGGTTTAGGGAATAGGGATTAATTGTTAGATATTAGGGATTAGAGATTAAGGATGCAAAATTTATAATTGAAGATTATAGTTTAGGGATTAGAGATAATGGTATTAGGATTAGCATTAGAGCTTAGTGATTAATGATTAAGAATTTGGGATTAGTGATTAAGTATTAGGGATTATGGATTATAGATATGAGATTAGGGATTAGAGGTTAGGGATTAATTATTAAGGATTAGTATTTAATGATAGATTAATGATTAGGGATTAAGGAGAAGGAGGAGGAAAGAGAGAATGAGGAGGAGAAGGAGGAGGAAAGAGAGAATGAGGAGGAGAAGGAGAAGGAGAAGGAGCTGGAGTAGGAGAAAAAGAAAGAGAAGAAAAAATAGAAGAAGATGAAAGATAAGGAGGAGGGGGATCAGAACAAGGAGAAGGTGAAGAAGAAGAAGAAGAAGAAGAAGAAGAAATAGAAGAAGAAGAAGAAGAAAAAGAAGAGGAAGAAGAAGAAGTAGAAGAAGAAGAAGAAGTGGAGAAAGAAGAATTACAATAAAAGACAAAAATGGAGACAAAGAAGAAGAGGAGGAAGAAGTAGTGCTACAACAACAAGAAGAAGAAGAAGATGATAAAGACGAAGAAGAAAAAAAAGAAGGGGTGAAGGAGAAGAAGAAGAAGAAGAAGAGCAAGATGTTGAAGATGCAAAAGAAGAAGAGGAAGAAGAAGAAAAAGAGGAAGAAGAGATGGATTAGGGATTAAGGAGGGGCTAATATGGGATTAGGTGTTAGGGATTAAGGATTATGGATTACAAATTAGATATTAAAGATTAGGGATTAAAGGTTAGTGATTAGGGATTATGAATTATGGATTAAGGATTAGAACTTATGGATTAAGGATTATGGAATAAGTAATAAGGATTAGGGATTAAGGATCAAGGATTACGATTAAGGAATAAGGATGAATTAGAGATTAGGAATTAAGGATTAGAAATTATTGTTTAGGGATTCATGATTCAGGATTATAGATTTGACATTAGGGATTAGGATTAGAGATTAGAGATTAAGTAATTTGGATTAAGATAAGGGCTTAAAGATTAGGGATTAGGTATTAAGGTTAAGGTATAAGGATTAAGTTTAGGGATTAAGGATTAGGGATAAAGAATTACAGATTAGAGATTAAGGATTATGGATTATAGATTAGCGATTAAGAATTAGGGATAAGGTATTAGGGATTAGGGTTTAAGGATTACGAATTAAAGAAGAGGAATTACTGATTAGGGATTTAGGATTATAGATTATAGATTAAGGATTACGAGTTAAGGATTAAGTATCACAGATTGCGGTTTAGAGATTTGAGATTAGAAATTAGAGATTAGGATTAGGGATTATATATTAAGGATCGATTAAGAATTATAGATTCGGGATTAAGGATTAAAGATTAGGGATTAGGGTCTACGGTTTAGGGAATAGGGACTAAGATTTGTGATTAAAGTGGGATGGATTAGGGATTACAAATTTAGGGATAAGAGATTAGAGATGGAAGGTTAAGGAGTAAGGATTGGAGAATATGGATTAATGATTATGAAGAAGAAGGAGAAGAAGAAGAAGAAGAGGAAGACGAAGAAGAAGAACAATGAGAAGAAGAAGGAGAAGAAGTCGAAGAAAAAGAAGAAGATGAAAAGGAAGAAAAAGAGTAAGAGGAAAAAGAAAACAAAGAAGAAGATAGAGATTAGGGATTAGGGTTTATGGATAAGAGGTTAGATATTAAGGATGAGGGATAATTGATTAAAGATTAAGTATTAGAGATTTTTGATTAGGTATTAAGGATTAGAGTTTATAGATTGGAGATTAGGGATTAGAGGTTAGAGATAAAGGATTAAGGATTTGAGATTAATGATAGATTAACTATTAGAGATTAATGATAGGTTGGAGATGAAGCATTAGAGATTAGGGATTAGGGATTAGGGAGAAGGAAGAAGGAATAGGGAAGAAGAAAAAGGAAGAAAGAAGAAAGGAGGAAGGAAGAAAGAGGAAAGAAGAAGAAGAAGAGGAGGAAGAAGAAGAGGAAAAAGAAGAAGAAGAAGAAGAAGAAGGAGAAGGAGAAGAAGGAGAAGGTGAAGGAGATGGAGAAGTTCAAAGAGAAGGAGGATGAGAAGAAAAAGGAGGAGAAGGAGAAGGAGAATGAGAAGGAGAAGGTGAAGAAGAAGGAGAAGGAGAAGGAGGAGTAAGAGAAGCACAAGGAGAAGGAGAAAAAGAAGGAGAAAGACAAGAAAAAGGAAAAGAAGAAGGAGAATGAGGAGAAGAAGTAGAGGATGAAGAAGAAGAAGAAGAAGTAGAAGAAATAGAAGAAGAAGAAGAAGAAGTGGAAGAAGATGAACAAGAAAAGAAGAGGAAGGAGATGAAGAAGAAGAACAAGAAGAAGACGAAGAGGAAGAAGAAGAAGATGAAGAAGAAGAAGAAAAAGAAGAAGTAGAAGAAGAAGAAGAAGAAGGTGAAGAAAAAAAAAGAAATGGAAGAACAAAAAGACAAAGAAGAAGAATAAGAAGAGGAAGAAGAAGAAGAAGAAAAGGAAGATGTAGAAGATAAGGAAGAGGAACAAAGAGAAGAAAATGAGGAAGATGATTTAGAAAAAGAGGAATAAAAAGAAGAAGGAGAAGAAGAAGTGGAAGACGAAGAGGAAGTTGAAGAGGAAAGAGGAAGAAGAAGATGAAGAAGAGAATGATTAAAGATTAGGGATTAAGGTTTAAGGGTTAGTGTTTAAGGATTATGGAGGGAGGGATTATGGTTTAGGGATTAGGGAATACTTATTACAAAAAAAGGAGGGAGGGATTAGTGATTAGAGATTTGGAATTAGGGATTATGGATTACGGAGGGAGGGATTAGGTATTTGGCATTAAGGATTATAAGTAATTAGGGATTAGGGATGAAGGAATACTAATTAGAGAGTAGGCATTACAAAATAAGTAATAAAGATTAGGGATTACAAATTAAGGATTAGAGATTGGGGATGAAGAGATTAATAATTAGGGATTACGGATTAGGAATGAAGGATTAAGAGATTAATTATTAAAGATTAGAGATTTAAGATTAGGGATTATGTATTAGGAATTGGGATTAAGGATAGAGATTAGTAATTATAGATTCGAGATTAAGGGTTAAGTGTTAGAGATTAGAGATTACGGATTAGAGGTTAAAGGATTAGGATTTTTGTTAGGGATTAGAGATTAGCGATTATGGATTAGTGATTAAAGATTAAGGATAAAGGATTATAAGTTACGGATTAGGGATTATAGATTATAGATTAGTGATAAGGTTTTAGGGTTTAAGTATAGAGATTAGTGTTTAGGAAATAGAGATTAGGTATTAAAGATTAAGGATTTTGGTTTAAGGATGGATTAAAGATTAAGTATTAAAGATTAGTGATTAGAGCTTAAGAATTAGGGAATAAGGAAATGGAAGAAGGATGAAGGAAGCAAGAAGGAAGAAGAAGGAAGAAAGAAAAAGGAAGAAAAAAGAAAGAAAGAAGAAGAAGAAGAAGAGGAAGAAGAAGAAAAGGAAAAAGAAAAAGGAGAAGAAAAAGAAAAGAAAGAATAAGAAGAATAATGAATAAGAAAGTGGAAAGAAGAAAGAAGTAAGAAGATTTAAGAAGGAAGAAGGAAGATGGAAGAAGAAAGGTGGAAGGAAGATAGAAGATGGGAGAAGAAAGAAGAATGAAGAAAGAAGAAAGAAGAAAAAGCAAAGAAGAAAGAAGAAGAAGAAGAAGAAGAAGAAGAAGAAGAAGAAGAAGAGGAAGAAGAAGAAGAAAAAGAAGGAGAAGGAGAGAAAAGGAGGATGTGGGGAAGGAGAAAGAGAAAGAGAAGGACAAGGATAAGGAGAAGGAGAAGGAGAAGGAGAAGGACAAGGAGAAGGATGGAGAAGGAGAAAGAGAAAGAGAAGGAATAGGAGAAAAAGAAGGAGAAGGTGAAACATAAAGAGAAGGAGATAGAGAAGAAGAAGGAGAAGGAGAAGGAAAAGAAGAAGAAGAAGAAGAAGAAGAAGAAGAAGAAAAAGAAGAAGAAGAAAAGAAGAGGTGGAGGAAGCAGAAAAAGAAATAGAAGAAGAAGAAGAAGAAGAAGAAGAAGAGGAAGAAGAAGAAGAGAAAGAACGAGAATAAGAAAAGAAGAAGATGGAAAAAAGAAGAAGAAGGGGAAGAAGAAGAAGAGAAAGAAGAAAAAGTAGAAGAAGAAAAGAAGAAGAAGAGAAAGAAGAAGAACAAGAACAAGAAGAAGAGGAAGATGAGGATGAAAAGGAGGAAGAAGAAGAAGATGAGGAAGAAGAAGAAAAAGAAGAGGAAGAAGAAGGAGAAGGAGAGAAAGAAGAGATGGATTAGTGATTAAGGATTAAGGGTTAGAGATTAAGGATTAACGATTATTGATTAAGGAGGATGGGATTAGGTATTAGGTGTTAGGGATTAAGAATTAGGTTTTAGGGATTAGGGATTATGGATTAATAATTAAGGATTTGGGTCTAGGGAATATGGATTATGGAGTAGAGAGTAGGGATTATGAATAAGTAATAGGGATTAAGGATTAAGGATTAGGGATTAAGGAGTAGGGATTAGGGATTAGGGATTACAGACTAAGGATTAAAGGATTAATTATTAAGGAATATAGATTAGGAATTTAGAAATACATATTATAAATTAGGGATTTGGGATTACATATTATAGATTATGGATTTAGGATTAAGCCTTAGAGATTATTTGCTATGAATTTTGGATTCATGATTAGGGATTAGAGATTAAGTAATTATAATTAAGATAAAGGGACTAGGGATTAAGTATTTTGCATTAAAGGAGGTATTAGGGATTTTGTAATACAAATTACGGATTAGGGAGGGAGAGATTGAGGATTCAAGATTAGGTTTTAAGGATTAGGGATTAAGGATTTGGGATTAGGTGTTAAGATCAGGGATTAGGGATTAGGGATTAGGGATTAGAGATTAGTGATTAGGGATTTGGGATTATGGAATAGGGATTAGAGATTAAGGGATTAGGTTTGGAATTAGGGATTAGAGATTAGTATTAGGGATTTGGGATTAGTTATTAAGGATTAAGTATTAGAGATTAAGAATTACAAATTAAGGATAAAGTGATTAATGATTAGAGATTAAATATTAAGAATTAAGAGATGAATTATTAAAGATTAAGGATTAGATATTAAGGATTTGGGGTTAAGGATTAGAAATTTAGAAATAAAAATTAGAGATTAGTGATTTGAGATTGAACTTCCTTTTTCTTAAAGTAAACCCACAAGAGAGGGGTGAATAGTAGTAAATAAAATTTTGAGAATTTTTTTTAATTTTCGATTTAAATGAAAACTTATATTTTTATGCAAGAAAAATAAAGGGTAATAAATTAGTACCCAAAAGATTTTGAGGTGGTTCAACTAAAAATCGAGCCTACATCCACCCCAAACTACTGTTAGAAAAAAACCGCTATAATAACCAAATTACAAGAAATATTTTTTATACGGCTCACCTTAAACCTACTTTGGATTTTACCACCGGCTAATCCCGACCTACATGTGTTTTTTCTGGGCTCAACTCAAACATCAGGCTTCTGCACAATTGTCGGGATGCCCTTACCCCAAGGAAATAAATACAAAAATTGGCAATAAAGTATAAACTTAAAACAATTTAAAGGAAGTATAAGGCACACTCAATATTGAAAAAAGGGAGGAATAGAAATTGAAAATAGTTGAAGCAAAAACCTCCAACTTCGGGTTCCTTCTTGCAACTTTCACTTTGTGACTTTGGAAGCACCATATGCACTTAAATAGCTCGAAATTTTGATTTGAAAGCTTTGAGAACTTAGCAATTGTAACTTATTAGAGTTATTTATCCTTCCCTATTTATAAAGTTTAAATTTGAGCTCAAAATCCACTCCCAATGGCTCTAAAATGAATTAGTTGTTTGGGTAATAGACAGATAGCAGTTACCATTCGATTTAGATCTTAAAATGAATGTTTCTGATTGAATCCCGATTTTATCGTTTGAGATGAATCTTGGCCATTTGAACTAGGCAGCCTTAATTTGGGCCATTGGATTGTGCATAGGTTGTCCTACATGTATTAGTAAAAAGTGTCCAAAAATTATTTAAATTAGAAACCGAATGCAGTGGTTCAACATAGTCTCACAAATCTGGCTCAGGTTTGAAGCTCTGGCTTGTCATTTTCCTATTTACTTGCAGCATTTTACCTTGATTAACCTAAGCCGTCGGATTGCGGCTGCCCTTCCACCTTCATTAATCTCAGCCACCTGATTGCACCTGCCCTACCTTCTCCTTCAACAATCGGATCAGAATTTAGTCTCATATTTCCCAAATGATGTTGCCATTGCTCTCTATAAGGATTCAAATTCATATGTCCCTCGAGTCGTTTGGGATAGTCTCCCCATTCCTCGACCATGATTTGATCACTAGGCCCTGGCTGACTTGATTTCGCTCTGTTCCATTTAGCATTCCCTACAGGCTGATTTCATGTTGTTCTTTTCAACTTTCCCTGCTGCCTTCTTGCTTTGCTCACCCCTTTAAGGTCTATCGAAGTATTTTTTATTTTATTTTTTTAAATCCCTAAAGCCTGGATGGGCCAACGGTCGGGTCGGGTCGACCCGCCCTATGCTATAGTGAAAAATCCCAAGGCTAAAGTGCTTTTATAGTGTTTTGTGAGAATTTTTGTTCCAAAATTTTGAATATAAGTGTACCAAAATAATTTTATATTATGATAGTGTTACGAGTGTCCTTAGTGGCTATGAAAAGAAATTTATAAAAAACGATTCTTAAATAATTTTAAAAAACCAAATACCAATGTCTATACTTTTCAACAATAATGCTTGGCCCCAAAAAAACTTCATGCCTATTTTAGACATTTAAAATTCATGGCTTGACTTTATTGAATATTAACAATTTCATTTAAAGTAGGCCAATATGAGATATAAACATTTATGCTTGACTCATTAAACAGAAGGGTGTAACAATCTCCCCCTTTTGATGATGGCAAGACATAAATATTTTTTTAAATACAAAAATGTGATAATGAAAATAGAAATAAACCTTTAAGAAGAAAATTCTTTAGGAGAAAATTAAGAATTAACATGCTCCCCCTATCTTGGTGCTCCCCTAACTCCTAACTATTCTCCCCCTATAACACCATGAAAAGGGAGTTAACCCTAAGCAAATACTTTTGCCACTTGGTCTCTAATAAAGTGATATCTAACATTTATGTGCTTTGTCCTAGAATGATGAACTTTATTCTTGGCCAATGCTAATGCACTAGTGTTATCAATTCTAATAGGTATATATGTGATTTCTATACCATAGTCTTGAAGTTGTTGTCTTAATCATAATACTTAAGCAACACAACTTCCAGCTGCAACATATTTAGCTTCGGTTGTTGAAGAGGCTATACAATTTTGTTTCTTGCTTGAACAGGAAACAACACAATATCCTAAGAAAAAAGTTAGAGATTAGAGAATAAGGATTGAATAGGGATTTGAGATTAAGGATTGATTAGGGATTAAGGATTAGGGAGAAGGAAGAAGGAAGAAAAAAGAAGAAGAAGGAAGAAAGAAGAAAAAAAGGGGAAGGAAGAAAGAGGAAAGAAGAAAAAGAGGAGGAGAAGGAAAAGGAAAAAGAATAATAATAATAATAATAATAATAATAATAATAATAACAATAATAATAATAATAATAATAATAATAATGAGAGGAAAAATAAAGAAGAAAGATGGAAAAAGTAAGAAGGAAGAAGAAAAGAGGAAGGAAGAAGGAAGATGGGAAAAGGAAGAAGAAAGAAGAAAGATGAAAGCGGAAAGAAGAAAAAGAATGAAGAAGAAATGAAGAAGAAGAAGAAGAAGAAGAAGAAGAAGGAGAAGCACAAAGAGAAAGAGGATGAGATCAAGAAGGAATAGAAGAAGCAGAAGAAGGTGAAGGAGATGGGGAAGGATAAGGACAAGGAGGAGTATGACGAGCAAAAGGAGAAGGAGAAGGAGATAAAGAAAGATAAGGGGAAGGAGAAGAAGGAGAAGGAGGAGAAGAAGAAGAAGAGGAAGAAGAATAAGAAAAAGAAGAAGAAGAATAGGAAGAAGATGAATAGGAAATGAAGAAGAAGGAGAAGAAGGAGAAGAAGAAGAGAAAGAAGAAGAAGAGGAAGAAGAAGAAGAAGAACAGGAAGAAGAACAAGAAGAAGAAGAAGACGAAGAAGATGAAGAAGATGAAGAGGAAGATGAGGAAGAAAAGGTTGAGAAACTTGAAGAAGAAAATGAGAAGGAAGAAGAAGAAGAGGAAGAAGAAGAGGAAGAAGAGGAAGAAGAAGAAGAAGAAGAAGAAGGAGAAGGAGAAGGAGAAGGAGAGGAAGAAGGAGAAGGAGGAGAAGAAGAAGAAAACGAAGATGAGGAAGAAGAAGAAGAAGATGAAGAAGAAGAAGAAGACAAAATAAAAGAAGAAGAAGAGGAAAAGAAGAGGAAGATAAAGAAGAAGAAGAAGAGGAGGAAGAAGATGAACAAGAAAAGAAGAAGAAGGAGAAGGAGAAGAAGAAGAAGAAGAGGAAGAAGATGAAGAGGAAGAAGAAGAAGAAGAAGAAGAAGAAGAAAAAGAAGAAGATGAAGGAGAAGAAGAAAAAGAAGAAGATGAATAGGAAGAAGAAGAAGAAGAGGAATAAGATTAAGAAGAGGAGGAAGAAGAAGAAGAAGATGAAGAGGAAGATGAGCAAGAGGGTGAGAAACTAGAAGAAAAAAATGAGGAAGAAGAAGAAGAAGAAGTGGAAGAAAAAGAGGAGGAAGCAGAAGAAGAAGAAGAAGATGAAGAAGAAGTAGAGATGGATTAGGGATTAGGGATTAAGGTTTTAAGGTTAAGGTTTAAGGATTTATGAGGGAGGGATTAAGAAATATAGATTATAGATTCGTGAGGGAGGGATTAAGGATTAGAGATTAGGTATTAGAGATTATGGATTAGGGATTAGGGAGGGAAGGATTAGGTATTTTGCATTAGGGATTATGGATAAGCAATTAGGGATTAAGGATTACCAATTAGATATTAGGTATTAGGTATTAGGGAATAAGTAATAAAGATTAAGGATTATGGATTAATGATTAGGGATTAGGGATGAAGGGATTAATGATTATGGATTAGGGATTAAGAAAATAATTACAAAAGATTAGGGATTTAGGATTCGAGATTATGTATTTAGGAATTGGGATTACGGATTAGGTATTTGAGATTAGTGATTAGGGATTCAAGATTATGGATTAAGTATTAGAGATTAAAGATTAGGGACTAAAGATTGGGGATTAATGATTAAGTTATTAGGATTATTGTTAGGGATAAGTGATTATGGATTAGTGATTAAGGATTAAGGATTATAGATTGGGGATCAAGAAATACAGATTATAGATTATAAATTAGAGATTAGGAATTTGGTATTAAGAATTAAGGATTAGAGATTAGAGTTTAGGAAATAGAGATTAAGAATTATGAATTAGGAATTTGAGATTAAGGATGGATTAGATATTAGGTGTTAAGGATTAGGGATTATAGATTAGGGATTAGGGAATAGGGAGAAAGAGGAAGAAGTGGAAGAAGAAAAAGCAAAAGTGGAAGAAGAAGAAGAAGTGGAAGAAGAAGAAGATGATGAAGAGGAAGAAGACAAAAGAAGAAGAAGAAGAAAAAGAAGAGGAAGAAGAGGAAGAAGAGGAAGAAGAAGATGAAAAGGAGGAGAAAGAAGAGAAAGAAGAAGAAGAGGAAGAAGAGGATGAGTAAGCATTAGGGATTTGGCATTATGGAGGGTGAGATTAAAGATTTTGGAATACTGATTATGGATTAGAGAAGGAAGGATTTGGGATTCAAGAATAGGTATTAGGAATTAGAGAATAGGGAGGGAAGGATTAGGTATTAGGCATTAGTGATTAGGGATTAAAAATTAGGGATTAGGGATATGGATTAAAACCTAGGGATTAGGGTTTATGGATTAAGGATTATGAATTAGGAAGTAAAGAATTGGGAATAAGTAATAAAGATTAGACATTAAGGATTAAGGATTAAGGATTAGAGATTAAAGATGAAGAGATTAATAGTTAAGAATTTGGGATTATAGATTAAGAATTAAGGTATTAATTATTAAAGAATAGGTATTAGGGATTAAGGATTAGGGGTTAGGGATTAAGGATTAGAGATTAGTGATTAGGGATTTGGGATTAAGGATTATGTATTAGAGACTGAGGATTAGGGATTAGAGATTAAGGGATTAAGATTAGAATTAAGGATTCAAGATTAACAATTAGGGATTAGAGATTAGTGATTAAGGATTAGGGATTAAGGATTAGAGATTAGGGATTAGGGATTAAGGATTAAGGATAAAGTGATTAATAATTAGATATTATAGAGGGATTAAGAATTCAAGTATTAGTTATTAAAGATTGAGGATTAGAGATGAAGAAATTAGGTTAGGGTTTAGGGATTGAGAAGTAGTGATTATGGATTAATGATTAGATATTATGGATAAAGGATAATCAACTATAGATTAAGGATTAGGGATTAAGTATTAAGGACTAGAGTTTAGGCATTGGAGATTAGGGATTAGAGGTTTGAGACAAAAGATTAAGGATTGGAGACTATAGATAGAATAGGGATTATTGATTAGGGAATACTGAGAGGGAAGAAGAAAGAAGGACGAAGAAGGAAGAAAGAAGAACGAAGGAGGAAGGAAGAAAGAGGAAAGAAGAATAAGAAGAGGAGGTGGAAGAAGAGGAAAAAGAAGAAGAAGAAGAAGAAGAAGAAGAGGAAGAAGAAGAGGAAGAATAAAGAAGAAAGTAGGAAGAAGAAAGAGGGAAGAAGGAAGGAGGAAGGAAGATAGAAGACTGAAGATAGAAAAAGAATGAAGAAAAAAGAAAGAAGAATGAAGGAAGAAGTAAAAGAAGAAGAACAACAAGTGAAAGGAGAAGTACGAAGAGAATGAGGATGAGAAGAAGAAGGTGGAGAAGGTGAAGGTAAAGGAGAAGGTGAAGGTAAAGGAGAAGGAGAAGGAGAAGGATAAGGATGAGTAGGCAAAGCATAAAAAGAAGAAGGAGAAGGAGAAAGACAAGCAGAAGGAGAAGGAGGAGGAGAAGAAGAAGAAGATGAAAAAAGAAAGCAGAAGAAATAGCGAAAAGAAGAAGAAGAGGTAGAAAAAGAAGAAGAAGAAGAAGTAGAAGAGGAGGAAGATGAACAAGAAAAGAAGAAGGAAAAGAAGAAGAAGAAGAAACAGAAGATGAGGAAGTGGAAGTAGAAGAAGAAGAAGAAGAAGAAAAA